>JASPKP010001261.1:10000-12500 GCA_030674155.1 Stramonita haemastoma
CGGAACTAATTTGTTGGTTTTAAGTTTCGGGGATAATTTGTTGGTTTTATTTTTCTAGGCCAATTTTTCGGTTTTAAGTTTCGGGACCAATTTGTTTTGTGTTTCTGGGCATGATATGTCTTGCGACAAATCCCTTCCCGAAATAGAGGTATGCCACAGAGGGGGGGTGGGGGGGGGGTGCAGGGTAGCCTTGTGGTTAGTGCGTTGAGCTCATGATCCCGCGGCCCGGGTTCGAGCCACAGGCAAGGCACCTTTCCCCAGGGGTTTTTCCCCTGGAGTTAACATCAGTACCAACTCCTCTCCCCCCCCTCCCCAAATGCACTTCGGATGAGACTATAAACCGACGTGTCTCGTGTGCGAACGCACGCAGACCATGAATACGTAAAAACCCATTCCGCCTTTCGGATGAGTAGGCCACTGCGTGGAAGTAGGAACAGAGGATTACTGTTTCAAAAACGCATGCACTCAAGGATCGTGTTTAAGACATTGTCTGTAAAGTCGGAATGTGGCTACCATCATGGTTGGCAAAACAAAAAAAGAAAAAAAAAAGTCATATACGCAAGAATTTCTTGCCGAAGATCGAAAATATAAACAACAAAACAAAACACAAAAACAAAACAAAACAAACACAAAAAAGAAAGATGTATGCTACCATCAGTATAAAATTAACCAATTACTTCCCTTTACATGGATATCACATTGCTGTGCTGTGTTGTGCTGTCTTGTGCTGTCTTGTGCTGTGCTAACCTGTGGTGTGCTGTGCTGTGTTGTGCTGTGCCGTGTTGTGCTGGGCTATGCTGTATTCTGTTGTGCTGTGCTGTGTTGTGCTGAATTGTGCTGTGCCGTGTTGTGCTGTGCCGTGTTGTGCTGTGCTGTGACGTGTTGTGCTGTGCTATGCTGTATTCTGTTGTGCTGTGCTGTGTTGTGCTGAATTGTGCTGTGCCGTGTTGTGCTGTGCCGTGTTGTGCTGTGCTGTGACGTGTTGTGCTGTGCTATGCTGTATTCTGTTGTGCTGTGCTGTGTTGTGCTGAATTGTGCTGTGCCGTGTTGTGCTGTGCCGTGTTGTGCTGTGCCGTGTTGTGCTGTGCTGTGACGTGTTGTGCTGTGCTATGCTGTATTCTGTTGTGCTGTGCTGTGTTGTGCTAACCTGTGTTGTGTTCTGTTGTGCTGTGCTGTGCTGTGCTGTGCGGTGCTGCACCATCCTATGCTAAACTGTGCTATGCCATTCTGTGCTGTACTGTGCTATGTTGTGCTGTATTTTGTTGTGTTGTGTTTTTCTTACCTGTGGAGGTAAGAACAGATCCACATGCAAACAGGACACTGGTACTTTTAGTAGTAGTAGTAGTAGTAGTAGTAGTAGTAGTAGTAGTAGTAGTAGTAGTAGTAGTGGTAGTAGTAGTAGTAGTAGTGGTAGTAGTAGTAGTAGTAGTAGTAGTAGTAGTAGTAGTAGTAGTAGTGTGTTGTTGTTCATAATAATAATGATGATGATGATAATGATGATGATAATAATAATAATGATAATAATAATAATAATGATAATGATGATAATAATAATGATAATGACGATGATGATGATGATGATGATGATGATGATGATGATGATGATGATGATAATAATAATAATAATAATAATAATAATAATATAATAATAATAATAATAATAATAATAATAATAATAATAATAATAATAATAATAACAACAACAACAACAACAATAACAATAACAACAATAACAATAACAAAAACGACAACAGCCAGAAACACTAACAATACCGACTGCAACCTCCACCTCCCTATCCACCCCCTAACCCCTACCCCTACCCCCTCCCAAACCCACCTCTTGGCTCCAACACACACACACACACACACACACACACACACACACACACACACACACCACACACACACACAAAACAAAGGTAAATCCTGTTCCGCTGTTCGTAAGAATAGGGCATTGTGCGCCGGTGGGAACAGATGACAATATTTACACAACTGCATATACACGGGGGCTGGATGGTGTAAAAAATCACATGAGTGCTTATTCCATTATCCTCTATATAAAAGAATAAGACAAAAAAATAAAAATAAAAATAAATTAAAGGGTGAGGACACTACACTGACCTTGGCGTGCCCCAGTTCCTTCATGATGGTGGAGAGGCGGCGCATGGGCCAAGTGGTCTGTTTCTTCACGTAGCCGTCCAGGCGGGGCACGAACGTGTTCGAGTCTTTGTCCGACAGCCCCATCTTCTTGAAGAACACCCGCTCCGAGCGCTGGTGATCCGACGAGTTCATGCTGAAAACAGACAGCCCCAATCCAATCCAATCCAATCCAATCATGTTCGCCTCGTCACTTTTTAAAACTCGTATTCAAACTGTGCAACTTTATACAGTTTAATATGGGTATGAAACCAACACTACCTGCCCTGAACACTGATGAGGACACTGAAAGACAGACAGACAGACAGACAGACAGACAGACAGACTGACAGATACACAGACT
>JASPKP010001261.1:20000-30604 GCA_030674155.1 Stramonita haemastoma
ACGGGACCGGGGTTTTTCGTCTTTTTTAAAAAAGACTACCCCCCCGGACCACCACTGGGGGTTTTAAAAGGGGGGGTTGGGAAATTTTTGGGGCCCAAAACGAGATTTGAACCCCGACACAGCGCCCCCGGGACGTTTCGTTTCTGGGGCGGGCCCCCTTTCCCCTTGGGGGGTTTTCACCCTTTTCCCTCCCATTTCCCCCCCCCCCAAAAAGCCCTTTTGGATAGACTAAAAAACCCCGGCCCCCCTGTGCAAACGCACGCAGAAGATCTTGCGCCCCACGCTTTAAAGTAAACCGGGGATCCGCTTTTGGGAAAAGAAGCGATTTTTGGGGCCCCCTAGGAAGGGATGCCATTTTTTTTTTAAAAAAAAAGCATCCCCAAAAGGACAAGGGAATAAAACCCAAAAAAAGGGAATTTTAAATTTTGAACGCGGAGAAAGGAAAAAGGGGGGGGGGGGGGTGAAAAAAAGAGAGGCGCGCGCGCCGCGCGCGCGCGCAAAGGGGAAAAAGGGGGGAGAGGGGAGAGAGAAGGGGAAAAAGAGGAGAGGAGAGAGAGGAGGAGGGGGAGAGGGGAGAGAGACAAAAACCCAGAAAAAACAAAAAAGACAGACAGACAAAACAGGGGGCAGACGGCCCAAACAGAATGGGACATACATAAAAAAAAACCCGAAAAAAATTTCATAAATGAAAAACCCCCACAACACACAAAACACACAAACACACACACACACAACAAAAACCCCACAACACAACACACAGGGGCACAAACCACGACAAAGACAAAAATAAAAAAAATAAAAAAAAAAAAACCCAAAACAAAACAAAACAAAAAAGAAGAGTAATATAAACAGACGAAAACAATCACAGACATAAAAAAAAACAAAACAGACAGACCAGACAAGAAAAAGGGAAGCAAACTTCATAGGTTTGGGCTGGTACAAACAAACTTTTTTAAACCCCCCTACAGAACAAGAAAGGGCCTATAGTGTGACCTTTTTCGTTTCGGGGGCCCCAAAACCCCTCCCCAGGGGCCCTTCTTCCCCCCCCCCCCCCCCCCCCCCCCCCCCCCCCCCCCCCCCCCCCCTCCCCCCCCCCCCCCCCCCCCCCCCCCCCCTTCCTAAAAAACATAAAAGGAAAAAAAAGCGGTAAGGGGGGTGGGCCCCGGGGCCCCCCGGGCCTGCCTTGCCCAAAAAAATTGGGGGAAAAAAACAAAACAGGCACGCTTCGCGCACGCGCGCAACACACCACCAAAAACCATCACCCCCCAAAAACACCAACACAAAAACACACCACCACCCACACACCACACCCCCAAAACACAAAACACACCCCAAAAAAAAACCCCCCAAAAAAAAAAACCCAGCAAGAGGGAGGGCCCCGGGTTTTGGGAACTTAAAACCCCCCCTTTGTACGTGTTTTTTTGAATTTTCCCCCCCCCCTCTCTTCCCCCTCTCCCCCTTTCTTCCTCTTCTTCTTTTCCCCTCTTCTCTTTCTCTTTACCCTTTGGGAAAGGGGGGGCTGGTGAAACAAGAAAAAAAAAAACACATGAGGGGTTTATTTCATCCCCAAAATTTAAAAAATTTCCCCTTTCCTTGCTTCCCTTCTGTTGTTCTCTGTCCAGCTCTGTCATTTGTCTCCTCTCTTTATTAACCACATGCCAGAAAACACCCCCACTCTTACATTCTATCTTCAATCAACTATTTTTTTACCCTATTTGAACCCCCCTCCCCAAAACTCTCAAATCTTGACAGCAGTAACAAAAAAAACATCAAAAGTTTTTTTAAAAAAATTTTACCTTAAGTCCCATCAACTAGCAAAACTGGGTCTTCCCGAATTTCCCCCTTTAAAGACATGTAAGACATTGTAAAAGGGGAAAATTTTTGCATAAAAAATATGAAGGGCATGCTCCACAAACCTCTAATTCTAAATTTCATATGATTCCCCCCCCTTTCCAAAATTTTAAATACCAAAACCCCCCAAACCCACCCCTTTTAAAAAAGCCCCACCCTACTCAGGTGCCCCCCCTGGAAAATGCTGCCAATTTGTGGAAAAAATCCCAAATAAAGAAAAATTCCCCAAAAAAGCGATGTATACCCCCCCCAAATGTATTAAAATGATTCTAACACATCAGTTAAACCTAAAAAAAAGTAAACCCCCCCTCAGTAAACTTTTTTTCTTTCTTTTTTCCCCCAAAAAAAAGGCACAAATCCCCAACCCAAAACCCTGGTGTCATAATCAAAAAAAAAAAAGAGCTATCCAGATTTCAAATTTTTAATTGTATGCATCTCCCGTTAATTTTATTTGAATTGTTAAAAAAATTTTATATATGGGGGACACCCCACAAAACCACATATATAATTATAAAATAAATTTTAAAAATTTTTATATAAATTTTAATAATTTTTATATATATAAAATATTTTAAAAGGCAGACGGCCTTGGCAAGTACTCAGGCACTTCAACATTGGGCAAAGGGCCCAATTGAAGTCATCAAGGGTCTGTACGAAACGCAAGAATGCAGTTTTCATGAAAAAATCCGTGGGCGAGTTCTTCAAGACCATGGTTGGGGTTTTCCAGGGTGCCTTCTCCACCCCCACTCTTTAAAACCCCCTTTTCCCCAAAAAAATCAGAAAACACTGCAAAAACCCCCACACTTTTCCCCTCCATTGGGGGGGACCCCTTTGCAAAAACCCAGATTGCAGAGAAAATTTAAAAATTTGGGGGCAGCAAACAAGAACTTAAAACCCAAAAAACAGTTTAACAGATCGAGGGGAGCCCCCCCGGGGGGGGAGGTCAGACAGAAAATCAAAAAATCATGGGAAAAAGCGCGAGTAATGAATCACGGAAATAAAAAATAATGGGGAAAAAAAAGGAAAAGGTGAGCCAAAATTTTTAAAACTTAGGCCCATCCAACAAAAATGGCACATCAAACAATGAGTGAAAGCTCGCATTGCCAAAAACAACATCTGTTAGCCCCCCCGGAGGCACAAAAAAAAACACAGCTTTGCACCAAAAACCACCTCTACAAACCCCCGTATATTACCCCTATAGGAAATGACTAGGGCTTGACACAAGTTTAGAGAGGAAAACCCAAAAATTCGAGAAAAAAAATTTTAAAATGCCACAGAAACTCCTCAAAATATCAACAAAAAACAAAAACCCCTAACTATGTAAAGAAGAAATAAAAAAGCGTGGGGGCCCCCCCAAAACCCTTTGTTTCCCCAAAAAAAGAGGAGAAAGCTGAGGGGGGGTTTTCACCCAAAAAAAACCCCCTAAAAAAACCCTCTTGAAAGGGAAAACAGTCGGGGGGAAAAAAAGAAAGGCCCCCCAAAAAAAAACATGGGTTGACAACTAAAAGGGACGGGGCCCCCAACCCCCGCAACACCTCCAAAACCAAAAGGGGTCGTGAAGCTTTGGGAAAAAAATATCTGTTGTGTTTTTCTCCATGCCCCCCCTACGCCCTTTTGGGGACTGGTTTGAGTGAGTGAGTTAGTGATTTATAAAAGTATATTTTGTATATATATAATATATAATTTTAAAAAATTTTAATATTTTATATATATAAAAAATTATATAAAATATATAATATATTTTTATATAAATTAATTATATATACAAACAACTCATGAAATTAAATTTTCATGGTAAATTGTTTTGCGATTTTTTTTGGATTTTTTTCATAATGAGTACCCCGAAGAATATATTCTGTGAGTGGAATGTATGAGATGGTGTTTACCAAAAAACCTTTTTTGGTCAACATTGATTTTACATTTTTATTGAAAAAATCGTTTTAAAGATGGCTCTCATGTGGGGGTTATCAACTTTTTTGATAAAACGTTTTGATAAGAGTCCTGTGGTGCTCTCTTTTCTCCCCTCCTCTCTCTTTTCCCCTTCCCCCTTTTCTTCCTTCTTTCTCCTCTCTCTCTTTTCCTTTTTTTTTTTTTAAATTTTTTAAAAATATCCTAAACTTGTTTTTAGACAGAAATGTTGTGGTTCTTATGTTGAATTTTAAATTTTGGTTCTTGTTGTCTAAATAAAAAACGATGTGTTTGTTTGTTAGTTGTTTTTTTCATTTTTTGGGTTTTTTTCCCCCCCCTTTTTTGGTTTTCCCTCAAATTTGTGACGTTTTTTAAAATACATGTTTGGGCGATACATGATAATGTTGCTGTTTTTTTTAAATTTTTTGTTTGTAAAAAAAAAAAAAAAAAAAAAAAAAAAAAAAAAAAAAAAATGCAAATTTGCTTTCTTGTCCCCTTTGGGAAAAAAAAAAGATTATTCTTTTTCCCTCTCTCTCCTCTATCCCCTTCTCTTCCCCTCTTCTTCTCTTTCAACACACACACAACACAACAAACCCACACACACAAATCCCTCCCCCCCCACACCCCCCCCCCCCCAACCCCCCCCCCAAAAAATTCCCCCCCCCCTCCCCCCCCCTTATTTTTCCCCCCCCACCTTCTGTCCATCCCATCCCTTTTTTTCCCCTTTTGGGGACAGTAAATTTCCCCGTAACGTTCCCTTTTGGGGGGGAAAAATTAATGTCGGGGGCCGATACAGGGGGAAGCTACAGAGGATCAACCCCCCCCCTTGGTCAACACCCCCTGTGGTGTCATCCTGCCCAGGGGGGGTCTTTTTTTTCCCTTTCCCAACTGATTTTCTTTAAAGGATTTCCCCCCTTATTTAGGGGACATTATTTTTTTTTCTCATGAAAGCTTTTTGGGAATTGAAAAATTTTTTTTAGGGGGGCCCCACTGCTAAAGGGAAAAAAACGGGCCGAAGCGGGGGGGCCTCTGGCTTTTTGGTAAGCCCCGATTTTCAGAAAAATTTGGGAAAAGGGGGTATAATTTGACAAAAAAAAACAAAACAAATTTTTCCCAACTGCCCCAAACCCCCTTTTTGTTTGGGAAAATTTTTCCCCCTTTGGGGGGTTTACATCAGTACCCCCCCACTCCTCCTCCTCCCCCCCCCCCCTTTCCCCCCCAAAAAAATGTTTGAGTTTTTCATAAACAGGGTTTCCCCTGTGTGAACGCACGCAGAAAAACTCCTACAGTTAAACCGGGGTTCCCCTTTTTTGGGGAAAATAGGCTATTGGTGCCGTGGGAAAGATTTAAAATTTGACACAAAAAAGCTTTCACATGGAATTTGGGTGTAAAAAAAAAAAAAAAAAATGAAGAAGAAAAAAAAAAAAGAAGAAGAAGAAAGAAGAAAAAAGAAGAAGGGGAAAAAGAAAAAAGAAAGAGGAAGAAAAAGAAGAAAAGGGAAAAAAAGAAGGGAAAAAAAAAAAGAAGAAAGAAAAGAAGAAGCATGCGAGTGCTTTTTTCCCTTTTAAATTTAAAATAAAAAAAAAAAATATACTAAATAAAAAAAATTTAAAACCCTGTCCCAAAAAAAAAAACCCAGAATAAAGGAAAGATTTTCCCTTGGGTCAAAAGGGGGGCACCTTCTGGCGCCCCCCAAATTTTTTTATAAAGGGGTGAGCGGGGGGAGGGTTCTTCTATAAAGGGGGGAGCTCACCCGCTCACCCCCCTTTTTTAAAAACCCCCCCCCCCCCCCCCCCCCCGGGTAGAGAACAATTTTTTTCCCGGGGGCAAAAAAACAACGAAAATTGGCGCCCCCAAACTTTTCCCGTTTTAACAATCGCCTTTCATTCATGGGCACTCTTGGAGTTGCCTTTTCGCTTTATCCCCATGTGAAGTAAAATGTCTTCTGTATAAAAATTTCCCTATGGGTCGTCGTTCAGGGGGTAAATGTTATTTTTTAAAAAGAAAAAAAAAAAAAAATTGGTTCAGCATGTCCAAAAAAAAATTTTTAGTTTCCTTTTTTTTTTTTTTTTTTTTAATTCATTTTTTTATATCGATGATAAGGGAAAAAAACCCCTATTGTTTCTGACATTAGCCCTTTCGTGTGTCTGCAGTTTTGTAAATGTGGCCCCCCACCCGAAATGATCTTTTGACATCCCCAATTTTTTTCTAGGACCCTTTTAAAAAAGGGAGGGGGGGAAAGTGTCGTTTTTTTAGATTTTGTTAATTTTTAAAAATAATCGCTTTTTTTCCCTTTAAAAAGAAATTCGGGGTTTAATTTTTATTCCTTTTTTTTTAAATGTGTTTTGAAAATCCCCAAAACATCATTCGGGACAACCTTTACAAAAAAAACTTCCCCCTTTTTCATTTTGCCCCCCCGCAGTCTTCTTTAAATTTTTTAATTAATTTTTCACAAAATTTTTCCTTTTTAAATTCTATTTTTTTATTTGATACCCCCTTTATTGCACTTTAAAAAACTGTCAAATAACTTAAAATTTGACCTCAGGTGCACCCGTTATTTTTGGTGGAGGTAAATCTGTTTCCCACCCCACGGGAGGGCCCTTTCCCTTTAGAAAAATGGGAAAAAGGGAAATTTTAACGTGGCCAAATGTTCTCTGCTTTTGCACACGGGCCCCCGGTTTAAATTTCTACCCCAAGGGCCCCTTGGGGAGATTGGAGCCCCCAATGATGTAACTCCGGAAAAAAACCCCCGAAGGGGGAAACAAAAGGGTCGCCCAAAATTGCGAGCACACTGTTCTGAGAAAAGGGAAATCCCCCCCCCCCCGAGGTTTTTGGGGGCCCCACTTACTCTCACCTAGGGGGGCAGTCCTACTTTTCAGACTTTGGGTTTTCCCCCTTCTTTTTCCCGGGTTATATTGGGAATATGATGGAAAAGCAAGGGGGGGCTATAGCATTCTTTTTCTTTGAGAACTTGAACTCGAAGATGCAGATACCAGGTAAACACTAGAAGCCCTTTTAAAATATTTAAAAAAAAAAAAATGACAATCAAAAAGGGGAATTTTTTCACCAAACCAGTTTCTATGATGAATCCTAGACATTTTTTTCACTGATCTTCTTGATTTTTGTTACTTTTGATTTTTTTAACCCCAAAAGGTTCGTGTTTTGGCTTGAATCTAGTAAGTATCTGACTTTTTTCCAGGCAAGAATTTTTTGTGAATTATTATCAATTTTCCCCGTTATCTGCCTGACAAATACGTTTTAATAGTGGAGAGGAAAGACTTAAAATCATCCCATGTGGCTTTTTATTTTTTGTTTGGGAAAAACCCAAACCTACGGGGAAAAGAAAACAAAAAAGGGGAAAAATCAGAAAAAACCCGAACGAAGACAAGAAGGAAAAGGGTTTTCGGGGTATATCATATGGGGAAAATTTTCCCAAAAAGAATGGTAAGTCGGAACAACTCAGCAGCAGACATAGCCCCTTATTTCCCAAAACCTCTTGCTGTTGATGCCCCCGCCCCCGGGGCCCCTGCCGGGCTATCCCCTTAAAAAATTTTTCTTCTAAAGTTTTAAAAATGTAAAACTATAATACAGTTTTAAAACAGGTTTTAAAAACCAACCTTTATGGCCCTTTGAATTTTTAAAACCCCGGAAAAATTTTAAGGGTTCAACTAACCATGATGGTTTTTGTTTTTGGGGGGGAAACCACATTAACTAAGAACAAAAAAAAAATATTTTTCCCAAAAAAAAACCCCTTTTTTTAGTAAACTCTCCTCTCTCTCCTTTTTCCCCCTCTCTCTCCTCTCTCCTCTCTCTCAAATAAATATATAATATAAATATAAAATATATATAATATTAATATATATATATAAATATTTTATATATATGCGTGTGTGGGGCCTGTGTGTCAATTGTGTGTGTTGGGTTGTGTGGTGCGCGCGCATGGTTTTTCCATTCGCATTGCAAAAAAAATTAAAAAAAATAAAGGTGCCCCTAACCCGGTGGTCGAGGGGGGGGAGACATAGGGGCCCTCATTCTTAGGACCCCGCTATGAGGGCGGCCCCCCTCTCCCTCCCCCGTATTTTTCCTTTCCCCCGACCCAAAAAGGGGGGGACCCCTTTAAGGGTGGGGAACTGGGGGGGGGGGGGGGGGGGTACTGACGCCAAGGCGCGCACCCATCCAAAAAGGTTTCATAAAAATGTTTCAATTGTGTTTGGGGCTCTGCTTATGGGGGGGCAGACCCCCCGGGGGTAGGCCCCTCTTAAAAATAAGTGGGTTACTGCTCAAAATTATGCTTGTCGGGGGTCCCGCCGTTCTTTGTGGGCCGGCTAGCCCCCCCATACCACCCCCCCCCCCCCCCCCATCCCCCGTATGGAGCTAAAAAAGGGCCCCCTTTTTAAAAAAGGTTTGTGTCTCTCTCTTCTTTTCTTTCCCCTTTTTCTCTTCTTCTCTCTTCCTTTTCTCTCCCCTCTCTCTCTCTTCCCCCCACACACACCACAAAAAACCACATAAATTTTTATATTATACAAACACAAAAACAACACACTTTTTTTTTTTTTTCTCTAAAAATTTCTCTCCCCCAAAGGGGGCCCCCCCAAAACAATTAATTTTTGATCAAAAAGGTTTTTAAAAAATGTTGGGGACAAATGTAAGGAAATTGTTGTGCAATTGGGGGTTTTAAAATTTTTTTGGCTTTCAAGGATTTGATGTTTTCAAGGTTTCCCAAAATTTATCAAAACAAAGATTAATAGATATGTTTATTCGGGGGTGGTCGGTGTCATGGGGGAGAGCTATAGGTAGGCAAATTAAAAAATCTTTTAAGATTTTTTTTGAAAAAAAATGTATCTTTTAGTATTAATTTATCGTTTCAGAGTTGACTGTCCAGGCCAGAATGGGAAAGTTTTTCCCTTTAAAAAAATAATTTAATAGATACACAACCCTATCAAGATTAAAAAAATTTTTTTTTGAAAAAAAATTATTAAAAAAAAAAAAAATACCACCATATTATTTGTTCATTATATACAGATTTGAAAAACCGTTCCCCAAAAAATCTTCTTTTAGTGGCCCAAATTTTTTTTTCTTCAGGCATTTTAGTAAAAAGTCGTTCATGCAGTAGAAAAATTTTTATTCCATGCTGTTGAAAAAGAAGCCCCGGGGAGAACTTAAATAAAAAGTAGATCTAGATCTATAGTGAAAAAAATCATTGTATCAAGTTTTTAACCCTTGCTGTAGGTGAGATTTTAAAAAAATTCGTTATATGCACGTACATCCCTCCCCTTTCCCCCTTCGTTTTGAATTGGGGCCCCAAAGGGGGGGTGTTCAATAAACAAAATTTTCTTTTTTTTTTCTCTCCTCTTTCTCCTCTTCTCTTTTCCCTTTTTTCCCCTTCCTTAGTTTATTTTTATAAACCTAAAAAAAAGAAAAACCCCTTTTTGCTTCTTCCCCGGGGGGGGGGGGGGGGGGGGGTATTTGTGATTTTTAAATTTTTTTGTTTGCTTTGTGATAGTCCCCCCCTCGGGGAGTGGGTGAATAGAAAGAAGTATGGAATCTTTTTTGTAGCCCCTTTGGGAAAAAAAAAATTTAATTCATTCCCCCTCTTTTTCCCTCTCTCTCTCTCTCTCTCTCTCTTCCTCTCTCTTCTTCTCTTCCTCTCTCAAACACCACACAACACACCACCAAACACACCACACACAACCCCCCACACACACACACCAAATTGAGGGAAACCCCCCACCTGACTCCCGGGTGACACTTCTCACTTCCACCACCGGAAAATGCCCCCCCCATCATCTTTCTTCATTTCCCAATTTAATTACACCCGGACAGGACGAAATTAGGTCTTTCAATAACCCTCAATGTTTATGGTTTCCCCTGATTCAATGGAAGGAAAAACACCCTGCCCCCACCTCCCCCTCCCATGAGGACAGGAGTCATCCAGAGAGCTTTTTCCCCTCATGTCCGCCCCCAGAAACAGATTGCCCCTTTCCCCCCAGTTCGACATAAGAGGTATTTCAGACACACTTCTCATGTAGCCCCCAAACCCAAGTAACTAATCAGACTGTTTTTTCTTTAGGGTTTTTTTAAAAATTTCGTTCCCGGCCAACTTTTTTACATTTCAAGAAAAAAAGGGGGAAAATTTGTTGTGTTGGGGGGGGGGGGTTTTTTGGGGGGGGGGGGGGGGGGGTTTTTTTGGGGTTTTTTTTGGTTGGGGGGGTGGTTTTTTTTTTTTTTTTTTTTTTTTTTTTTTTTTTTTTTTTTTGTTTTTGGGGGGGGGGGGGGGGGGGGGGGGGGGTTTTTTTTTTTTTAAAATTTTTTTTTTGGGGTGGTGGGGGGGGGGGTGGGGGGGGGGGTTTTTTGGTTGGTTTTTTTTTTTTTTTTTTTTTTTTTTTTTTTTTTTGGGGGGGGGGGGAAAAGGAAAAAAGGTGGGGGGGTTTTTTTTTTTTTGGGGGGGGGGGGGGGGGGGGGTTGGGGTTTTTTTTGGGGGGGGGGGGGGGGGGGTTTTGGGGGGGGGGTTTTGGGGTGTTTTGGGGGGGGGGGGGGGGGGGGGGGAGTTTGGGGGGGGGGGGGTTTTTTTGGGGTGGGGGGGTGTTGGGGGGGGGGTTTTTGGGGGGGGGGGGGGGGGGGGGGGGGGGGGGGGGGGGGGGGGGGGGGGGGGTGGGTGGGGGGGGGGGGGTGGGGGGGTGGGGGGGGGGGGGGGGGGGGGGGGGGGGTTTTTTAAATTTGGGTGGGGGGGGGGTGTGGGGGGGGGGGAAATTGTTTGGGGGAAAAAAGGGGGGGGGGGGGGGCTGGCTTGAATTTTGGGGTGTTTTTTTTTTTTTTTTTGGGGGGGGGGGGGGGGGGTTTTGGGT
>JASPKP010001262.1:0-2500 GCA_030674155.1 Stramonita haemastoma
ACAACAACAACAAAAAATACAGCAACAACACAACCCCCCCCCCCCAAACCCAAACCTTTTTTTGGTTTGAGAAGGGGGAGAGGGATAGCTCAGTGGTCAGAGCGGTCACTTTCCCCAAGCTAAGGTTAGGCAGATTTGAGTGTGGATACCAAGTGGATGGGTGACTGTTTTTAATCGCATTGGCTTCCGTACAGTCACCCAGTTCACCCAGCTGTCAATGGGTACATACCCTCTCTTAAGGGTCAGGGAAGGTAAAGCAGCGAGGGAGAGGAGATGGGCGCCAGCCCTCAAAATGCTGGGCCCTGGAGAAGCTGAGGTCTATGACACTTCGCTCCCCAATGACCCAATAGGCTATAGGAATAGCTTTACCCTTTTTTTGGTTTTACCTTCCAACAAACTTTATAGTATATCATTTATTTATTTATTCTTTTATATCGAGGATAATGGAATAAGCACTCATGTACTTTTTTATATCCAGTCCCCGTGTGTATGCAGTTTTGTAAATCTTGTCATCTGTTCCCACCGGCACGCGATGGCCTACTCTTACGAAAAGCGGAAGAACAGGATTTAACGTGTGCGCAAAAGATGTGCATACCTTTCACATGCACAACACTGGATTCAGATAGTGCCGAGGAGAGAAAAATAACAAACCAGGGATTACAAAGGCCCTTAATTAAGAAAATACTCCATAATGGGAACACCGCTGTTCATCCCTTAAAATGACGAGACTGGATTAAAAGTTAAAGAAGAAGCTGCCCCCCCAGAAATGTTATTCAAATTCAAATTGTAACGCTTTTATTATCTCAAAGCAGAGAAATGAACCTAGGTTATCAGCAACAGGATTTAACATCAAAGGATTAAAAAAATAAAAAAAAACGAACTGCACCCATGCTATCAGAGGGCTTCCAGCAGGTACAAATTCTCTGTGCAAACAACATTGTATCAGTCAGGCTCCTGCACATGCTTGTGTAACATTGTGACGCAGGCACTCCATGCCAAATCCTCCGTTATACAAGACTCACGTTTACGTGATGTGCTCGTGATCTGCTGACCCGGGTTCGAATCTCGTTCAAGATGATTTTTCCTCTGGAGTTAACATCAGTGCTGATTCCACTCCCTCTAAAAGTCCTTTGGATGAGACTGTAAACCGAGGTCTCAATTTCTCTAGGTTTTTTTTTTATTTTACGTACAACATCCATATAACTGTTATACATTTTTTTTGGTGTGCTGCCCACAATTTTGTTACAACTCTTTATAATCTTATAACAACTCACCAACTAAATAAATAAGAAACCATTGGCAGAATCACGAAAACAGTCATTATAATTCTACAGAACTTTTGTGTTAACTTGAAAATATCAAATTTCGTACAGGGAATAAAAAAAAGATAATTATGGAACTGATATTTCCCGTTCGAAAGATTTGTGCTTGCAGTGAAATCCAGTTTATCATCAATGAAGGTTCTTAGGTGCTTTTATTCACGCGCACGCTCCAATATCCTTTCATCAATAAAAAAAAAAAGATCTGGAACAGAATCTGGGTTCTTCCTTCCAGAAATCAATTAATTAGAAGGGAGAAGAAGAAAGAAAACATTTTTCCATCTGAAAATACACAAGATATAACAAAAAAAATGTACAACCTCCCCCCCCCCCAACCCCTTATCATCTAGACCTAGGAAGTATATACAAGTATTCTGTTGTAAAAACAACAGAGAAAAACAACGTGCAGAGATTTAAATGAAGTTCGCTGCAACCTGAAAGATAAAGATCTTTACTACCGAAAAAAAAAAAAGAATGCAGTCAATAAAAAAAGCTTTGAAATGAAACTAACAGACTTGGAATATTTTTTTTGTCGTTCCTTACCTTAGAGCTCCGGGATTCATCAAGGGTGAGATTCTGTATATGCGCCAAACACCCCCCCCCCCCCTCTCCAATCCCCACCCACTAACACACAAACATACAACATATTCCACACTAAATTCAAAGTCAAAGATTTATTATCAGATGGTAACATTTATTTATTTATTATTATTATTTTTTTAATCGAGGATAATGGAATAAGCAATCATATGCTTTCTTTTTTTACATCCGGTCCCCGTGTGTATGCAGTTTTGTAAATGTCATCTGATCCCACTGGCTCACCACAATGGCCTACTCTTACGAAAAGCGGACCAGGATTTAACGTGTAGCGCAAGATGTTCTGCGTGCGTTCGCACACAGGGCCTCGGTTTTTAGTCTCATCCGAAAGACTTTTTGGGGGAAGTAAGAGTCAGCACTTGATGTTAACTCCAGAGGAAAAATCTCCTCAACCAGGAATCGAACCTGGGTCGTCAAATTGCGAGCGCAATGTTCTGACCACTAGGCCATCCCGTCCCGTAGGTAAAAGGACAACCTAAGCATGATCCCAGGCACCAGACAACAAGGCTTACGCACCTTTTCTTTTCTCTCCTCGGCTAGAGCTCCGAGGTTCACTTTGGTGAGATTTTGCGTAGGCCACCGTT
>JASPKP010001262.1:10000-12500 GCA_030674155.1 Stramonita haemastoma
ATCTGGCTCTGAGGTAAATACTTTCAGATGTTTTGGGCTTCTCCGGTAGGAGACAGTGTCATGCATCGTGTATGTGTGGACTGTAGGGTAGGGTAGCCTAGCTTTTGGGCGGTATCGCTAAGTGGTCAGAGCGCTCGCTTTCCACAAGTCAAGTTCAGCAGCGTCGAGCGTGGTTACCAGTTGGATGGCGGGGTAGCCTTGTGGTTAGAACATTGCGCTCGCAATTTGACGACCTGGGTTCGATTCCCGTTCGAGAGGATTTTTTCCTATGGCGTTAACATCAGTGCTGACTCCACTCCTTCCAAAAGTCTTTCGGATGAGACGAGAAACCGAGGCTCCGCGTGTGCCAACGCACGCAGAACATCTTGCGCACACATTAAATCCTGTTTCGCTTTTCGTAAGAGTAGGCCATCGTGTGCCGGTGGGAACAGATGACATTTACAAAACTGCGTACACACTGGGGACTGGATGTAAAATAAAGCATACGAGTGCTTATTCCATCATCCTCGATATAAAAGAATAAATCAGATCAAATCAAATCAAATCAAATCAAGTCAAGTTTAGCAGCGTCGAGCGTGGTTACCAGTTGGATGGGTGACCTTTTGCACGCCTTGGCTTCAGTACAGTCCCCACCCAGCTGTAAATGGGTACCTGCCCTCTTTAGGGTCAGGGAAGGTAAAGCAGCGAGGAAGAGGAGATGGGTGCTGTCCTCAATATGCTGGCCCCTAGAGAAGCTGAGGTCTCTGATGCCTCGCTTCCCTACGACCGCCTAGGTTATGGGGCACCTTTACCTTTACTTTTATTCTCGTCAGTACTGTTTGCGTTGAATCTAGGATGTTTGATTTAAATTCTTAATTTGGTTGTTGAAGGAGTGAGCGGGTTTGTTTAGCAAAGCGTAGGGATATCATCACCAATCATCATCATCATCATCATCATCATCATCACCATCATCATCATCATCATCACCATCACCATCACCATCACCATCATCATCACCATCATCATCATCATCATCACCATCACCATCACCATCATCATCATCATCATCATCATCATCATCATCATCACCACCACCACCACCACCACCATCACCATCACCATCACCATCATCATCATCATCATCATCATCATCATCATCATCATCATCATCATCATGACGACGACGACGATCATCATCATCATCGTTGTCGTCGTCGTCGTCGTCATCGTCATTTCGTCGTTATCAAAAATAGAAAACAAACGACTAAGAAACGGTATAAATAATGCCCTAAAGAGGTTTGAGGTGTTTAGTTTGTAGTCTGACATCATGTATTGCTTTCCTCCTCTTTAGGGGGCTGCTTGGGCAAGGCATTTAAAGGTTTCTACTTTTTTTTGTTTATATCCTGTTAAAAATGTATATTTCCCGTTTAACAACACCCCCACCCCCCAGAAAGCAACAACAACAACAACAACAACAAAAAGCCAAACAAACTAAAAATCAAAATAGGGTGAAAAGCAAACAAATTAACAACAATACCCCCAACCCCCTCAAATGCCCCCCCCCAAAAAAAAAAAAAAAAAAAAAAAAATCCCGACAAAATTTTGCTCACGCCATTTATTTCAAATGCATAACTTAGAATTTTTCCGTTACTCGGTTAGAGCTTCAAAGTTCACCAATGAGTGACAATTTTGCGTATATGACCGTCCTTCCCCCTCCTCCTCCCCTAATATTTAGGTAACCCCATTTGGACTTTTGGAGATGATAGGCCTATCTAAACACGACACCTGTTTGCATGCGTTTTTAAAAATATTTTTAAAATACAAATTTGTCATCCAGGTTCAAAATGGCCTCCTCTTCCGAAAAGCATTCCCACACAGAGTATCAGCTATTGTGTCATCCCAAGGACTTTGACATTCGATTCGATAAGAGCACATCCTTCAAAGGTGTACGCTATTCAGCGACCTGAGGAAGATTGTGTGGCTGACGGAGATAACCCTACAGACCAAGCTGTATGGCATGCGAGCAGGAGCTGGAAAAGACTTGCCATTGTTTTTCCCAGACACATCTGACAGTGTAAAGCGAACGAGAGAAGAAGAAGAAGAAGAAGAAGAAGAAGAAGAAGAAGAAAGAAGAAGAAGAAGAAGAAGAAGAAGAAGACTGGCAAGTCTGGGTGATGAATGTTTTTGCGTAGAGAGTGTGTTGTCGATTATAAATACCTAGATTGAAAGATAATTTGCTACAGCTGAAATCGAAAACGAAACTAAAACAAAACACAACAAAACGAAAACAGAAAAACAACCAACCAAAAAAAACAAACAAATAAACCCAAGCAACCCCAACCAATAAAAGCTGCACGCCCCCCCCCCCCCCCCCCCCCCCCACTGTCTAGCAAACCCCCCATCCTGAATCCAAACCCAAGGCAAACGGAATGAACTTAACCTACCCAGCAACAAGCCCCAGTGGGTTTTTTTATTGGGCAGAAACTTTCTTATCATAAATACTTACATTATTACTACTGAA
>JASPKP010001262.1:15000-30602 GCA_030674155.1 Stramonita haemastoma
GATGAGACTATAAACCGAGGCCCCGTGTGCGAACGCGCGCAGAACATCTTGCATACACAGTAAATCCTGTTCCGCTTTTCGTAAGAGTAGGCCATCGTGTGCCGGTAGGAAAAGATGACACGATTTACAAAAAAACTGCATACACACGGGGACTGGATGTAAAAAAAAAACCCACATGAGTGCTTATTCCATTATCCTCGATATAAAAGAATAAAAAATAAAATAAAATAAATAAATCAACGTTGCAGATGTTCTCCAAAGGCTAAAAGATACAGCTATATAAGTTCCTCAGTTGACGGTGCACTGGTAGGAAAGCTCACTGTTATATATATATATATATATATATATATATATATATATATATATATATATATATATATATATATATATATATATATATATATATATAATATATCACTCACTCACTCACTCACTCAGTCCCATGTCCCAAAGGACGTAGGGGGGACATGAGAGAAGACGCAACAGAGATCTTTTTCCATGCTTCACGATCCTGTGTGGCTAGTAGGAGGTGTTGCAGGGGTTGGGCGGTCCAGTCTTTGATGTTGTCAACCCATGATTTCTTTTGGCGGCCTCTTCTTCTCTTGCCCTCGACTGTTCCTTGCAGGATGGTTTTTGCTAGGGTGTTGTGTCTTGTGGTGTGACCAAACCACATCAGCTTTCTCCTCTTTATGGTGGAGAGCAAAGGCTCTTGGGGGCCCACACGCTTTTTGATTTCTTCTTTCACATAGTTATTGGTCTTGTGTTCTTTGTATGATATTTTGAGAAGTCTTCTGTGGCACTTGTTCTCGAATGCTTGGATTCTCCTCTCTAACTCTGCTGTCAGAGTCCATGATTCACAGCCATATAGGAGGATAGATATCACGAGGGATTTGTAAAGGTGGTATTTGGTGCCGAAGCTGATGTTGTTGCTTCTGATGATCTTCTCGAGTCTGACTAGAGCAGATGTTGCTGTTGCAATGCGAGCTTTCACTTCATTGTTTGATGTGCCATCTTTTGTTAGGATGGAGCCTAAGTATTTGAATTGGCTCACCTCTTCTAGTGTTTCTCCATTCATCTTTATTTCCGTGATGTCATTACTTGCGCTGTTGACCATGATCTTTGATTTCTCTGTACTGACCTCCATGCCGTATGCGCTCGCTCGATCTGTTAAATTGTCTGTGAGGATTTGCAGTTCTTGTTTGCTGCTGCCCATGAGGTCAATGTCATCTGCAAATCTGAGGTTGCAAAGGGGTCTTCCACCAATGGAGATGGAAGTGTGGTGGTTTTGCAGTGTCTCTGTCATGATGTTTTCGAGGAAGAGGTTGAAGAGTACAGGTGAGAGAAGGCAGCCCTGGCGAACCCCAACCGTGGTCTTGAAGAACTCGCCCACGTGGTTGTTCATGAAAACTGCACTTTTTGCGTTCTCGTACAGAGCCTTGATGACTTCAATTAGGCAGCTGTCAATGTTGAAGTGCCTGAGTACTTGCCAGAGGCCGTCATGCCATACCCTGTCAAAGGCCTTTTTGAAGTCTATGAAATTGTGGTACAAGTCTTTTTGGTGTTGGAGATGCTTCTCTATCAGAATTCTCAGATTGAAAATTTGTTCCATTGTGCTGCGTTTTGGTCTAAAGCCCGCTTGTTCTTCTGCCAGGAGTTTTTCTGCTTGGTTTTTCAGTCTGTTGAGGACTACCTGCAGCATGATCTTGCTAGGATGACTTATGAGACTGATGGTTCTGTAGTTCTGACATTTCTTGAGGTTTCCTTTCTTTGGCAGGGGTATTACAAGAGACTGTGTCCATTCTTTTGGCCATTCTTTGGTGTCGTGGATCTTCTGACAAAGCTCTGTGAATCGCCTTGCTGTTTCATTCCCTCCATTTTTTATGAGTTCAGCTGGGATGTTATCAATTCCAGGGGACTTCCCCTTCTTCAATTGTTTAATAGCTGCATCTACTTCACACCTTAGTATTGGTGGGTCTTTATCTTGGTGTTCAGGGGTTTGTCAGAAACTATGTTGGTATCTGGGCGTAGTGGGTAGTTGTACAATCCCTCACAGTATTCTGTCCAGCGTTGGAGGATGGCATTGTTTTCCGTTAAAAGATTTCCTTCTTTGTCTTCAATAACAGAGGCTTTAGGCTGTGTGGTTTTCGTTAGTGCTTTCAAAGTGTCGTAAGCTGTTTTGCTGTTTCCCTTGGTCATTCCAGCTTCGATGTTGTTGCACTGTTCTTCTATCCACCCTTCTTTGGCTTCTCTCATCTTTTTCCTCACTTCTCTGTGGCTATCCATGTACTTCTTGTAAGCTTCTTGACTTGTGAACTTTTGTTTCTTAAGTTCTCTTCTTTTGTCGCAGAGGTCAAGAACCTCATTTGTCACCCAGGGTTGTTTCTTTGTTCTGCTTCTTCCTAATGTTTCTTCTGCTGCTGTCGTTAGCACTTCTTTGATGTTGTTGGCCAATGTGTCCACATCATTGTCGATGGCTGTGAGTGCGGCGAACTTTCCTCCTATGTTGGCTTGGAAGATCTCAACCACTGTTGAACAGCAGGAAATTTATATATATATATATATTTTTTAAAATTTCCTGCTGTTTGCATTTTCTTGTGTCGTGTCATGTGCTTTTATCTGAAACTTAATAAATAAATTGCAAGAAAGCATGTCTGCGCTTCATATTGTTTGTAAATAAAATTAAAAAAAATCAGGAGCAAAAACACATTTATTACACAAGGAGGAAAATTGTAAATTTTTGCTTGTTTTTGTAAATTTTTGCTTGTTTCGGTGCATGTGTGTGTGTGTGTGTGTGTGTGTGTGTGTGTGTGTGTGTGTGTGTGTGTGTGTGTGTGTGTGTGTGTGTGTGTGTGTGTGTGTGTGTGCATGAAGAAGAAGGAGGATGAGAAAAGGAAGAAGAATTGCAAAGAAGAAGAAAAACAAATCCAAAGAAGAATTGTTGCGAAGAATTGCGAAGGTGAAGAAGAATTGCAAAGAAGAAGAAGAATTGCGAAGAAGAAGAATTGCGAAGAAGAAGAATCAAAATTCGAGAGAGAAGAGAGAGAGAGAGAGAGAGAGAGAGAGAGAGAGAGAGAGAGAGAGAGAGAGAGAGAGACAGAGAGACAGAGAGACAGAGAGACAGAGAGAGACAGAGACAGAGAGAGACAGAGACAGAGACAGAGAGAGAGATCTCTGTCAAATGTGGCAGACGACTACAACCTAAACCCACATTACAACCTTTTCAAAAACCCATCATTTCAAGGTGGCTTTGAATCTTCATCACGTGAATATATATAACTATAAAAACGGACGTTAAATATTTGCACTTGTTTTCATAATTTGACATTATTACCAACGTTGTTTTCTTCCCGGGACTATTAATTTAGTGATAGTGTTCACACTGGGATGGGCACAGGATGTCCATTCTACAGTGTTATTTGCCCATATAGCATTTTTTGGATTTTTTTTGGGTACAATGAAGTGTTAGTTATCCTCTTTATTTTTTTTAAATACTCATTTGTATCCCATCAATGATGAATTAAACGGAATGGCTGGCGTCCTTCTTCCAGTCTGGTCTTAATGGACCCTTACGAATGAAATAATGAGAACACTTTGTCATTATTTCGACACCCTAACACCCCCCCCCTGCCCACCCTATTTCTGATTCACTGTGTTTGATATTTTGAAAAGATTAAATTTACGAGTGTTGATTTTAAACTTGAGGTGAACGCAATTGAAGCTGCTGCAATTCAATTACAACGACAGTAATTGATAACAGCTTTCGTGGTGGGGTGGGGCTATAAAACAATATGAAAGGAAAGAAATAAGACCGGAAAAAAAGAGAGAGAGAGAGAGAGAGAGAGAGAGAGAGAGAGAGAGAGAGAAGAGAGAGAGAGAGAGAGAGAGAGAGAGAGAGAGAGAGAGAGAGAGAGAGAGAGAGAGAAGGGAAGGCAAGGCAAGGCAAGGCAAGGCAAGGCAAGGCAAGGCAAGGCAAAATTCTTTTATTCGAGGATAATAGATAAGCACTCATGTGCTTTTTTACATCCAGTCCCCGCCCTTTTCAGGGAAAACATCAAGATAAAAAGATACTAAACAGTAAAACTATATGCAGTACCAAACAACATAAAGGAATAAGGACGTTATACATAATAAGATAATAAAAATGCACACTTTCAGAAGACGAAAATCAGAAGCCACAATAAAATGATTTTGATTATAAAAGAAAAGAGAAGCGTTAATAGATAAAGAGCAACCAAAGAAACATAATGAAATAAACAACTTAGCAACCAAGAAAAGTCCACCCAAAAATACTTAGCTACAACATTGTTACAACTCATAACAACAAAATGAACTCAGAAGGAACTAAAGATAATACAATGATTATAATGATGACAATAAGAATAATATCAACAATAGTGATAATAGTATGATAATAATACACGTAAAACTCACTCCTACACGTAGGTTACACACACACACACACACACACACACACACACACACACACACACACACACACACACACACAACACACACACACACACACACACACACACACACACACAACATACATACATACATACATACATACATACATACATACATACATACATACATACATACATACATACATTCATACATTCATACATACATACATACATACATACATACATACATACATACATACATACATACATACATACATACATACATACATACATACATACATACAACTCACTCGCGCATGCACGCTCGCAGGCAAATGCACATACAAATCACTCACACACACACACAAATGCACACACACACATACACACACACACACACACACACACACACACACACACACACACACACACACACACACACACACACACACACACACACACACACACTTACTCACACTTATATTTATAAGCACATATCCGCAGGCGCACATGTAGCCTACTTGAGGTGGTAGGTTTTTTGTGTTTGTTTTTTTTTCTTAAAAAAAAAAAAAAAAAAAAATTAGTCATAGAAAAAAGAAAAATGATACAAGTCAAACAATCATATCAGGTGACAATATTATCCTTTCTTTTACATTCATACTTCATATAAAAAAGAAGAAACAAAAGCAAGCAGCAAAGTTAAAACAGAAAATAAACAAGAACAAGACATCAAAAACTTGAGGTAGGACCCATCAACAACAACAACAAAAAGTCATGCAAATCATAATATTTTAATACAAGGGGAGACGACAAATAAAAACAATTATCCACCCCCCCCCCCACACACACACACAACACCCAAACACACTCACCACACACACACACACACACACAAATTTCGCGCTCATGTCATCAATAAACTTCATTTTAAAAGAAATATATGCCTAATTTTAATCAAGTTATGTAACGGAACACAAAAAGAATCCATCCGCTGTAAGGCATATATATTAAAACATACATATTCTAGAGGAGAGAGAGAGAGAGAGAGAGAGAGAGAGAGAGAGAGAGAGAGAGAGAGAGAGAGAGAGAGAGAGAGACGAGAGAGACAGAGAGACAGAGACAGAGACAGAGAGAAGACACGTTTATGAACTCAAACCGGGGTGAGAGTGCACGCACTCTCAAAGAACAACTGTCGCTCGTTAAAAAAAAAAAAGGAAAGTCACAGTCAGGGCCACAAAATTTAACCTTCTTTACTGACGCCTGCACTTAAGCAGACGTACTTTAAAGATAAATAATATTGACATGAAGCCGATAATAACACAGGCTTGGCTCCTAATCAGACAGGTAAAGAGTAAGGAGTAAGGGTAGGGCTAGGTTCTCTTAGCAACGTAAACTCTTGTCTTGCTGCATGCAATGCTCAACTCTTATCTGGCTGGGTGTGTTCGGCAGACATTTTGGTTCGATCACTTTCGAGAGCCATGTTCTTGTTGTTGTTGTTGTTCTTTTTTTTTTTTTTTTGGTCATTCTTGTTGTTGTTGTTGTTGTTGTTGTTGTTGTTGTTGTTGTTGTTGTTGTTGTTATTGTCCTTGTTCTTGTTCATGTTCTTCTGCTTCTTCTTTGCTCTTCTTCTTCTTCTTCTTCTCGTTCTATTTCTTGTTTTTGTTCGTCTTGTTCATCATCATCGTCATCGTCATCGTCGTCGTCGTCGTCGTCGTCCTCCTCCTCCTCCTCCTCCTCATCATCACCCCTACCACCACCACTACCACCACCACCACCACTACCACCACCACTACCACTACCGCCACCACCACCACCGCCACCGCCACCACCACCACCACCACCACCATCATCATCGTCGTCGTCGTCGTCGTCGTCGTCGTCGCCGTCGTCGTCATCATCAGCATCAGCATCATCATCATCATCATCATCATCATCATCATCATCATCATCATCATCATCATCATCATCATCATCATCTTGTTGTTCTTCTTTTTCTTGTTCTTTTCACACTTCTACGTCCAAAAAAAAAAAGCAACAAAGGTGAGGGCAAAAAAAAGAAAGAATCCCCCCCCTCCTCCCCCCCCCCCCCACACACAGAAGTCCATAACTCCAGACTCTGGGTGACATAGTCCATGAAACAGGCATCGCACAATCAGTCAGTGGTGTGCTGTGCACGGGATACTTTGCATACTATAGCCATGAAACAGGCATCGCACAATCAGTCAGTGCTGTGCACGGGATACTTTGCATACTATGATACAGGCATAGCACAATCAGTCAAGGGTGTGCACGTGATACTTTGCATACTATGTCCATGAAACAGGCATAGCACAATCAGTCAGTGGTGTACACGGGATAATTTGCATACTATATCCATGAAACAGGCATCGCACAAACAGTGTTGTGCACGTGATACTTTGCATACTATATCCATGAAACAGGCATAGCACAATCAGTCAGTGCTGTGCACGGGATACTTTGCATACTATATCCATGAAACAGGCATAGCACAATCAGTCAGTGCTGTGCACGGGATACTTTGCATACTATATCCATGAAACAGGCATAGCACAATCAGTCAGTGGTGTGCACGGGATGCTTTGCATACTATATCCATGAAATAGGCATTGCACAATCAGTGTTGTGCACGTGATACTTTGCATACTATATCCATGAAACAGGCATCGCACAATCAGTCAGTGGTGTGCACGGGATACTTTGCATACTATATCCATGAAACAGGCATCGCACAATCAGTCAGTGGTGTGCATGGGATACTTTGCATACTATATCCATGAAACAGGCATGGCACAATCAGTCAGTGGTGTGCACGTGATACTTTGCATACTATATTATCCATGAAACAGGCATGGCACAATCAGTCAGTGGTGTGCACGTGATACTTTGCATACTATATTATCCATGAAACAGGCATCGCACAATCAGTCAATGGTGTGCACGTGATACTTTGCATACTATGCTACAGGCATCGCACAATCAGTCAGTGGTGTGCACGTGATACTTTGCATACTATGCTACAGGCATCGCACAATCAGTCAGTGGTGTGCACGGGATACTTTGCATTCTATATCCATGAAACAGACATCGCACAATCAGTCAGTGGTGTGCACGGGATACTTTGCATACTATGCTACAGGCACTCTCTGTCCCCTGAAAGTGGATCAGTGGTCTAGAGGTTATAACGCACCTGTCTAGAAAGAGAAAAGTCCGGGTCAGAGTGTTGCGGTGGTTCCAATCCCGTTTTGGGCCCCAAACTCCCCCCCCCCCCCCATCCATTCGACCATGAGTGGTGGTCTGGGCGGTAAGTCTTTCGGATGAGACGATAAACCGAGGTCCCGTGTATTATCAACATCATTATTTAGCGCACGTAAAAGAACCTACGGCAACAAGAAGGTTGTCCCTGGCAAAGTTCTGTTGAAGAAAAAAGTCACTCTGATAGGGAAACATATACAGTGGCAAACAGGAAAAAGAAAAAAAAAAAAAGGGGAGGGAGGGGGGGGGGGGGGGTGACAGGCGCTGCACTTGTGGCGACACGCTCTCCCCCGGGAAGAGCAGCCCAAATTTCACAGAGAGAAATCTGCTGTGACATAAAGTGGTATAGAATAAAATAAAATACAATAAAAATAAAGACTGGAACGTGGTTTTTCAGTACTATCAGAAGAGCAGTGGGGAAAAAACAACAAACCCAAACGTTTACAATCTCATTACTGTCTTCACTTGTGTAAACCTGGGGTGATGCATTATCAGTCCTAGGTAGAAAGAAGTTCATGTTTAAATCATCAGATTTGTATTGATTGGACGCGCGCATGGACACACACACACACACACACATACATACACACACACACACACACATACACACACACGCACACACACACACACACACAGACGCGCGCGTGAATAACAGACAGAGACACACATACACGAGAGCACACACGCACACACACACGCACGTACGTACGCACGCTCGCGTGCACGCGCACATACGTACGTACGTACGTACGTACGTACGTACATACATACATACATACATACATATACAGACACAGGTACAGACACACAGACACAGACACAGATACACACACACACACACACACCACACACACACACACACACACACACACACACACACACCACACACACACACACACACACACACAACACACACACACACACACACACACACACACACACACACAGACAGAGCAGCATCGACGCTAAAGAGACAACGGCGAGCAGATCGATAAAGCAATCAAACACTAAAAAAACCTGCTTGTTAAAACATACCTGAATTTCACGGCTGGCTGAGAAAAATTTTAAATAAAGGACGTGAATAAACAGCAATTTCTTTCTTCGTTGGTATACCTAGGACCCGAATGACCTGTTGGATAGAGCACGGAGTTTGTGCAATCTGACAATATAGATATGGGTGGGGGACGGATAGCTTAGTGGTCAGAACATTGCGCTAGCAATTTGACGACCCGGGTTCGATTCCCGGTCGAGGAGATTTTTTTTTTCCTGGAGTTAACATCAGTGCTGACTCCACTCTCCCCCAAAAGTCCTTCGGATGAGACTTTAAACTGAGACCCCGTGTGCGAACACACGCAGAAGATCTTGCGCACACGTTAAATCCTGTTCCGCTTTTCGTAAGAGTAGGCCATCGTGTGCCGGTGGGAACAGATGACATTTAGAAAACTGCATATACACAGGGACTGGATGTGAAAAAAGCACAAGAGTGCTTATTCCATTATCCTCGATATAAAAGAATAAATCAAATCAATAAATCAAATCAAATCAAATCAAGCCACAACTGAGGCACTTGATAAAGGCGTGGATTTTTTTCCCCTCTGGAGTTAACATCAGCACACCCTCCACTCCCCCCCCCCCCTTTCTCTCTTCCCCCAGAAAGTCGTTCGGATGAGACTTTATAAAAAAAAACCCAACTCAGGTCCCCTAAGCTAAGAACACTAAACCCAGGCCAAAAGCTGTGCCAGTTAGTGTTGGTAAAAGGTAAAAAGGAAAAGGTGTCCCATAACCTGTGTGGTCGTAGGGGGGGAGCGAGGCGTCAGAGACCTCAGCTTCTGTAGGGGGCCAGCATGTTGAGGGCGGCGCCCATCTCCTCTCCCTCGCTGCTTTACCTCCTTCCCTGACCCTAAAGAGGGCAGGTACCCATTTACAGCCCGGTGAACGGGGGGAGGGGGGGGGGGGGCTGTACTGAAGCCAAGGCGCACAAACGGTCACCCATCCAACTGGTAACCACGCTCGACGCTGCTTATTTAACTTGACTGGGGAAAGCGAGCGCTCTGACCACTGAGCTATCCCGCCCCCATAACCAAGAAATGATGCAGTTATTGTTGATACTTATCAGCTTATTGCCAAGGTCTACATGAAAACATCGTTATGTTGTAAAATGTTGTGTTGAGATTACCTTCAACCATGACAAGCGCTTAACCTAACAACAGGCACTCTCCTTTAAAGGAGATTAAACCCTCTGAAGTCGGAGTATGGCTGCCTCATTGTGGCGAGGTACTTGACAACAGTCACACACGCAAACTTCTCATCCAGTGTGCTTCTTACTTCACGGTGATTCCCAGGTGGGATGAGTGAGGCACGAGTGCATATTCTGGGTGACCTCCCAGGATATTAATCTGGGGAACGAACGAACGAACGAACAACAACAACAACAACAACAACAAGAACAAGCTGAGATCCTGTTTATGGATGCACGCAAAAGTTCTTGTGCACATGTTTATACCCGTTCCGCCTCTTGGAAGAGTAGACTGCGGTGTGCTGGTAGGAACGGGCATTTAAAAAAAAAAAAAAGGCATCTGCACTGATGTCGTGTTTTAGATATCATCCCCGAAGTCGGAATGCGGCTACCTTAAAGGTTGGCAAACGGTTGAATACACAAAACCTCACTTATCGAAATGCCGTCACAAGCGATTTAGTTTTCTTTGTTTGTTTATTTGGTTGGTTGTATCTGTCTGTCTGTCTGTCTGTCTGTCTGTCTGTCTGTCTGTCTGTCTGTCCTGTCTGTCTGTCTTTCAGTCAGTCAGTCAGTCAGTCAGTCAGTCAATTTTTTCTGTCTGCTCGTATGTCTGTCTTGTGTCTGTCAGTCTATCTGTCTGTCTTGTGTCTGTCAGTCTATCTGTCTGTCTTGTGTCTGTCAGTCTATCTGTCTGTCTTGTGTCTGTCAGTCTGTCTGTCTTCTGTCTGTCAGTCTATCTGTCTGTCTGTCTGTCTGTCTGTCTGTCTGTCTATCTATCTATCTATCTATCTGTCAGTCTATCTGTCTGTCTGTCTGTTTGTCTATCTTTCTGCCTGTCAGTCTGTCTGTCTGTCTGTCTGTCTGTCTGTCTGTCTGTCTGTCTGTCTGTCTGTCTGTCTATCTATCTATCTATCTATCTATCTATCTATCTGTCAGTCTATCTGTCTGTCTGTCTGTCTGTCTGTCTGTCTTTCTGTATTTCTTTCCTCACTTTCTTTCTTTCTTCGTTTTCTTTGTTTCTTTGTTTCATTTTTCTTAACCCCCCCCCCCCTCCTCTGTCTGTCTGTCTGTCTCTGTCTCTGTCTGTCTGTCTGTCTGTCTGTCTGTCTGTCCTGTCTGTCTGTCTGTCTGTCTGTCTGTCTGTCTGTCTGTCTGTCTGTCTGTCTGTCTGTCTGTCTGTCTGTCTTCTCTCTCTCTCTCTCTCTCTCTCTCTCTCTCCTCTCTCTCTCTCTCTCTCTCTCTCTCTCTCCTCTCCTCTCTCTCTCTCTCTTCTCTCTCTCTCTCTCTCTCTCTCTCCTCTCTCTCTCTCTCTCTCTCTCTCTCTCTCTCTCTCTCTCTCTCCTTACGTGTTTTTACTATTCTACTGACTTATCTATCACAGTCGAAAAAAAACATATTACATCGGTTTGTTACTTCGTTCTAGTTGTCAGATAGTCACAGTCCTGCTATCACACCTGAGCCAGTGTGTGTGTGTGTGTGTGTGTGTGTGTGTGTGTGTGTGTGTGTGTGTGTGTGTGTGTGTGTGTGTGTGTGTGTGTGTGTGTGTGTGTGTGTGTGTGTGTGTGTGTGTTTTGGGGGGGTATTTATTTATTTATTTTCTAGATAGATGGCTTGATGAAAAAAAGCAAATTCATTGCTTACTGAATGTACCATCTGGAAATAAAATTTTATTTTATTTGATTTGGATTTGATTTGATTTGAGCCACCTATTCCGATTTTGACTACACAATAAGCCTCACTCAGGATTTGAACCCTTTTTAGAGACGTTTCGTTTCTAAGGGACCACAAATAACTGGCCGCCGTCACACTACTGATCAGAATAGACACTGAACACTCAACGCTCCTAGCCCTGGGCCAAAACTCTTTGTCAGTTATTTATTTATTTAT
The DNA here is from genome assembly GCA_030674155.1 of Stramonita haemastoma. Taxonomy (NCBI): domain Eukaryota; kingdom Metazoa; phylum Mollusca; class Gastropoda; order Neogastropoda; family Muricidae; genus Stramonita; species Stramonita haemastoma. Next base: position 26,803 of record JASPKP010001262.1, read on the forward strand.
TTATTTGTTTATTTATTTAACTAATTTATTCATTCTTTTATAGCAAGGATAATGGAATAAGAAATAATATGCTTTTTACATCCAGTCCCCGTGTGTATGCAGTTTTGTAAATGTGATCTGTTCCCACCGGCACACGATGGCCTACTCTTACGAAAAGCGGAACAGGATTTAACGTGTGCGCAAGATGTTCTGTGTGCGTTCGCACACGGGGCCTCGGTTTATAGTCTCATCCGAAGGACTTTGGGAGAGAGTGGAGTCCGCACATATGTTAACTCCAGGAGAAAAATCCCCTCGATCGGGAATCGAACCTGGGTCTTCAAATTGCCAGCGCAGTGTTCTGACCACTAAGCTATCCCCTCAGTTAGTGACGAGAGCATAGCGCGGGCATGGCCTATCTATAATAAGTGCCCCCATGCTTTCAAAAATTATCTTGAGATTGTTTTGCTTTCATCCATGGAATAATCACTGTTCATGGCAGCTTCCATCCATGGTAATGTCTTTGTGCATAGCAGCTGTCCTCCATGATAATCTCTGTGCGTGACAGCTGTCCTCCATGATAATCTCTGTGCATAGCAGCTGTCATCCATGATAATCTCTGTGCGTGACAGCTGTCATCTATGACAATCTCTGTGCGTGACAGCTGTCATCCATGATATACTTGGCGCATGACAGCTTTCAGCCACGATAATCTTTGTGCACGACAGCTTTTCAGCCAGGATAATCTCTGTGCACAACAGCTATCATCCATGATAATCTCTGTGCATAACAACTATCATCCATGATAATCTCTGTGCATAACAGCTATCATCCATGATAATCTCTGTGCATAACAGCTATCATCCATGATAATCTCTGTGCACAACCGCTATCATCCATGATAGTCTCTGTGCGTGACAGCTGTCATCCATGATAATCTCTGTGCGTGACAGCTGTCATCCATGATAATCTCTGTGCATAACAGCTATCATCCATGATAATCTCTGTGCATAACAGCTATCATCCATGATAATCTCTGTGCACAACAGCTATCATCCATGATAATCTCTGTGCATAACAGCTATCATCCATGATAATCTCTGTGCGTGACAGCTATCATCCATGATAATCTCTGTGCATAACAGCTATCATCCATGATAATCTCTGTGCACAACAGCTATCATCCATGATAATCTCTGTGCATAACAGCTATCATCCATGATAATCTCTGTGCGTGACAGCTGTCATCCATGATAATCTCTGTACGTGACAGCTATCATCCATGATAATCTCTGTGCGTGACAGCTGTCATCCATGATAATCTCTGTGCGTGACAGCTGTCATCCATGATAATCTCTGTGCGACAGCTGTCATCCATGATAATCTCTGTGCGACAGCTGTCATCCATGATAATCTCTGTGCGACAGCTGTCATCCATGATAATCTCTGTGCATAACAGCTATCATCCATGATAATCTCTGTGCGACAGCTGTCATCCATGATAATCTCTGTGCGACAGCTGTCATCCATGATAATCTCTGTGCGACAGCTGTCATCCATGATAATCTCTGTGCGACAGCTGTCATCCATGATATACTTAGCGCATGACAGCTTTCAGCCACGATAATCTCTGTGCGTAACAGCTGTCAGCCATGAAAGTCTCTTTGCACAACAGGTTTCGTTCATGATAAGTCTTTTACATAACAGCACACACACACACACACACACACACACACACACACACACACACACACACACACACACACACACACACACACACACACTTACACACACACGCACGCACGCACGCACGCACGCAACGCACACAAACACACACGCACACACACACACACACACACACACACACACACACACACAACACACACACACACACACACACACACACACACACCCGCACCCGCACCCCCCCCCCCCCCCACACACACCCGCACCCGCACCCCCCCCCCCACCCACACACACACACCACGCACGCACCCGCACCCATCCACCCACCCACCCACCCACCCACACACACACACACACACACACACACACAAGCACGCACCCGCACCCCCCCCCCCCCCCCCCCCCCCCCCCCCCACACACATTCACAAATTAATACACTCGCATTCGTCCACTCTGCTTTGCGCACTTAGACTATAAATCCGTTCCTTGATGCAGGGAAGACAACTCTGAATTTCACTAGCAACACTTGACGCGTTTACTTCCCTTTTGCCGTCAGACCTTCTACCTGAGAAAGTCGTAGATGTTGGGCTATTTATTTATTTATTCATTATTCATTTATTATTGATTTATTGATTGATTTATTGATTATTTATTTATACAACTTTAGGTCACGGCAGATTTCTCTGCGTGAAATTCGGGCTGCTCTCCCCGGGGAGAGCGTATCGCCACAAGTGCAACGCCTACCCTTTTTTTTTTTTCCTGTCTGCAATTGTATTTGTTTCCCTATCTGAGTGGCTTTTTTCTACAGAATTTTGCCAGGGTCACCCCCCTTGTTGCCGTGTGTTCTTTTACGTGCGCTAAATAAGGATCTGTAACACACGGGACCTCGGTTTATCGTCTCATCCGAAAGACGAGCACCCAGACCACCACTCAGGATCTAATAGATGGAGGAAAAGTTTCGGGCCCAAACGGGATTCAAACCACAACATATTCCAACTCGGACTTTTCGCTTTCTAAACAGGCGTGTTACCTCTAGACCCCCGACCCACTTATCTCGCTCCTGCAGACTTTGGATAATGGCCTGTGTGCTAGTCTTTCAGGTAAATCAGCAGAGACCTGCTCAAGGTTTATGTAATCAGCTGTGGGCCAAAGATATTGTACCAACATCAACAAACAATGAGGATAAGAATGACAAGGATAACCACCATCACAACAACGATACAACAACAATAATGTTACTACTACTACAACTACTACTACTACTACTACTACTACTACTACTACTACTACTACTACTACTACTAACTACTACTACTACTACTACTACTGCTGCTGCTGCTGCTGCTGCTACTGTTGCTGCTGCTGCTGCTACTGTTGCTACTGTTGCTGCTGCTGCTACAACAACAACAACAACAACAACAACAGCAACTCCTCCCTCCTCCTCCTCCTCCTCCTCCTCCTCCTCCTCCTCCTCCTCCTCCTCCTCCTCCTCCTCCTACTACTACTACTACTACTACTACTACTACTACTACTACAAATGTAGTAGTAGCAGCAGCAGCAGCAACAGCAGTAGCAGTAGCAGTTGTAGTAGCAGCAACAGCAGCAGCAACAGCAGCAGCAGCAGCAGTAGTCGTATTAGTAGTAGTATTATTTTGGGGTATTTTTTGTATTTTGTGTTATGTACCACTTTATGTCACAGCAGATTTTTCGCGTCTGCTGTGACATAAAGTGGTACAAATAACAAAATACAAAAAAATACTGCTACTAATACGACTACTACTGCTGCTGCTGTTGCTGCTGCTGCTGCTGTTGCTGCTGCTGTTTGCTGCTACTGTTGCTGCTACTACTTGATTTGCATCGCTGATGGTTTATATAATAAATATGTCACGTATGACTATTTGTAAGGACCCCCCTTTCACTGCATGCAGGTAGAACGCAGTTTGTGTGATCTGCCTCTGTCTCTTGCCTCGTCTATGCTCTCACTCTCGATCTGAACTTTGTGTGTTCCACTTTTGCTTTCTGTTGTCTGTATGTACTCTGCTGTCTATCCTCTGTCATTTATCTTTTACTATTTGCCTCTCACCTGTGAGCTCATAGAAAGCTACATCCCCAAAAGTAGCAAACCTACGGGTCATGAC
>JASPKP010001263.1:0-30588 GCA_030674155.1 Stramonita haemastoma
GCTTGTTTCCACAGAATTTGCTGAGAGAGTTCTCGCTTGCTGTTTTTTTTTTTTTTTTTAAATCCCTCCTTTTTTAACCTTTAGCACGCTGAAGGCGCATCGTGTCGCCAAACGGATTATTTCCCTTGCATCTGTAGGCGCACTGTGTTGCCGAGCATAGGGTGTTTGAAATTTGTGGTTTGTGTGCGTTAATGTCCGGTTCTATTATTAAAAAAAAACATTTAAACTTTATTTTCTTGTAAAAAAATGACAGAGGAAAAGTGGGAGAAGGGGAGAAAATGTTGGAGTTATTTAGGGGTTTGAAAATGATGTGTGTTATTAATCAGAAAGGTTTGACACAAGTGTGTGTCATCTTCCGTGTCGAACCTTGAACATTTTTTTCCTGTTTCTCAGCTAGAGCTCCGAGGTTCGTCAGTGGTGAGATTTCGCGTATGTGACCATTTTTAAACGACCACTATGAAGGTAGCGGCATTCCAGCTTGAAATGTATGCGGGTAATGTTTATGTTTCCATAACCCACCGAAGGCTGACATAAATTATTGGGTCTTGAATGTGCAGATTTCATCTTTTGGATGTGTATTTAGATGAAAACATTAAGGCACTGGCAGGTGTGCACTTGAAGTTGACCTGGTGGTCATAAAATCCCCACACTTCAATTCACCAGACTGCATCGCGGTTTGAACCCACGACTTGATGGATCCATGGTATTGAAGTTGAATGGTCTTAACCACTTGACTGTGGAATCCGTCGAACCTTGAAATGATTTATGTTGTAAATGAGAGAGGTATAACACAGGTGTTTGTCATCTTGTGTACTGAAGCCCATGCATTTCTCTACAGGTGTTACGTATATTAATTTCTATTTGTGCGTTTCAGGGTCGGTGTTCCATGATGACCAAGGACAGGTGGTGCCGGTTGTTTTTCTGTGGTAAGTATTCAGTTTGTACATTTTGGGGGGGGGGGGGGGGGGTGGGGATGTGTATAGATGGTGTTATATATTCTGTTTGTGTGTTTCAGCGTTGGTGTTCCAGATAGCTGAGTACTGATGGCGCCTGTTTTCTTTCTGCGGTAAGTAATCAGTCTGTACATTTGTGTCTTGTCCCAGGGGAGGGGGGAGAGGCAGGGGGAGGAGGGGGGAGAGAGGCAGGGGGGGAGGGGAGGTGGGGAGGGATTTTATTTATTTGTGTGTAGGCATGTTCTACATCTGTTCTTTTCTGTGTGTTGCATGTAAGTACTGTGTGCGTGTGTGTGTTTAATTGTATTAAAATTTTAAAATTTTATTTTGAGAATTTATTTATTTATTTATTATTTTATTTATTTATTCTTTTATATCGAGGGTAACAGAATAAGCAATCATGTGCTTTTTTTTTTCATCTGGTCCCCGTGTGTATGCAGTTTTTTGTAAATATTGTCATCTGTTCCCACCGGCATCACGATGGCCTACTCTTACGAAAAGCGGAACAGGATTTAACGTGTGCGCAAGATGTTCTGCGTGTGTTCGCACACGGGGCCTCGGTTTAAAGTCTCATCCGAAGGACTGAATATCAGAATAAGCACTCATGTGCCCTATGTGTATGCATTTTTGTAAAAAATTTTATCTGTTTCCACTTGCACATAATGGCCTACTGTTCTGAAAAGAGGAATGGGTTTTAACATGTGCGCAAGATGTTTTTGTGTGTGTGTGTGTGTGTGTGTGTGTGTGTGTGTGTGTGTGTGTGTGGTGTGTGTGTGTGTTCCTCTAGCAGAGTAGCTTGTTTCCACAGAATTTGCTGAGAGAGTTCTCGCTTGCTGGTTTTTTTTTTTTTTTAAAATCCCTCCCTTTTTAACCTTTAGCACGCTGAAGGCGCATCGTGTCGCCAAACGGATTATTTCCCTTGCATCTGTAGGCGCACTGTGTTGCCGAGCATAGGGTGTTTGAAATTTGCGGTTTGTGTGCGTAATGTCCGGTTCTATTTAAAAAAAACACTATTTATTCCTTGTAAAAAAATGACAGAGGAAAAGTGGGAGAAGGGGAGAAAATGTTGGAGTTATTTAGGGGTTTGAAAATGATGTGTGTTATTAATCAGAAAGGTTTGACACAAGTGTGTGTCATCTTCCGTGTCGAACCTTGAACATTTTTTTCCTGTTTCTCAGCTAGAGCTCCGAGGTTCGTCAGTGGTGAGATTTCGCGTATGTGACCATTTTTAAACGACCACTATGAAGGTAGCGGCATTCCAGCTTGAAATGTATGGGGTAATGTTTATGTTTCCATAACCCACCGAAGGCTGACATAAATTATTGGGTCTTGAATGTGCAGATTTCATCTTTTGGATGTGTATTTAGATGAAAACATTAAGGCACTGGCAGGTGTGCACTTGAAGTTGACCTGGTGGTCATAAAATCCCCACACTTCAATTCACCAGACTGCATCGCGGTTTGAACCCACGACTTGATGGATCCATGGTATTGAAGTTGAATGTCTTAACCATTGACTGTGGAATCCGTTGAACCTTGAAATGATTTATGTTGTAAATGAGAGAGGTATAACACAGGTGTTTGTCATCTTGTGTACTGAAGCCCATGCATTTCTCTACAGGTGTTACGTATATTAATTTCTATTTGTGCGTTTCAGGGTCGGTGTTCCATGATGACCAAGGACAGGTGGTGCCGGTTGTTTTTCTGTGGTAAGTATTCAGTTTGTACATTTTGGGGAGGGGGTGTTGTGTATAGATGGTGTCTATATATTCTGTTTGTGCGTTTCAGCGTTGGTGTTCCCAGATAGCTGAGTACTGATGGCGCCATGTTTTTTTTTCTGCGGTAAGTAATCAGTCTGTACATTTGTGTCTTGTCCCAGGGGGAGGGGGGAGAGGCAGGGGGGGTGGGGAGGGATTTCAGTTATTTGTGCGTAGGCGTGTTCTACATCTGTTCTTTTCTGTGTGTTGCATGTAAGTACTGTGTGCGCGTGTGTGTGTTTAATTGTATTTAATTTTTTTTTGTTAAGGATATCAGAATAAGCATTCATGTGCCCTATGTGTATGCATTTTTGTAAATTTTTTCATCCGTTCCCACTTGCACATAATGGCCTACTGTTCTGAAAAGAGGAACGGGTTTTAACATGTGCGCAAGATGGTTTGTGTGTGTGTGTGTGTGTGTGTGTGTGTGTGTGTGTGTGTGTGTGTGTGTGTGTGTGTTCCTCTAGCAGAGTAGCTTGTTTCCACAGAATTTGCTGAGAGAGTTCTCGCTTGCTGGTTTTTTTTATTTTTTTTAAAAATCCCTCCCTTTTTAACCTTTAGCACGCTGAAGGCGCATCGTGTCGCCAACGGATTATTTCCCTTGCATCTGTAGGCGCACTGTGTTGCCGAGCATAGGGTGTTTGAAATTTGTGGTTTGTGCGCGTAATGTCCGGTTCTATTTAAAAAAAACACCTTTATTTTCTTGTAAAAAAATGACAGATTTAAAAAAAAACCCTTTATTTTCTTGTAAAAAAATGACAGAGGAAAAGTTGGAGAAGGGGAGAAAATGTTGGAGTTATTTAGGGGTTTGAAAATGATGTGTGTTATTAATCAGAAAGGTTTGACACAAGTGTGTGTCATCTTCTGTGTCGAACCTTGAACATTTTTTTCCTGTTTCTCTGCTAGAGCTCCGAGGTTCGTCAGTGGTGAGATTTCGCGTATGTGACCATTTTTAAACGACCACTATGAAGGTAGCGGCATTCCAGCTTGAAATGTATGCGGGTAATGTTTATGTTTCCATAACCCACCGAAGGCTGACATAAATTATTGGGTCTTGAATGTGCAGATTTCATCTTTTGGATGTGTATTTAGATGAAAACATTAAGGCACTGGCAGGTGTGCACTTGAAGTTGACCTGGTGGTCATAAAATCCCCACACTTCAATTCACCAGACTGCATCGCGGTTTGAACCCACGACTTGATGGATCCATGGTATTGAAGTTGAATGGTCTTAACCAATTGACTGTGGAATCCGTCGAACCTTGAAATGATTTATGTTGTAAATGAGAGAGGTATAACACAGGTGTTTGTCATCTTGTGTACTGAAGCCCATGCATTTCTCTACAGGTGTTACGTATATTAATTTCTTTTGTGCGTTTCAGGGTCGGTGTTCCATGATGACCAAGGACAGGTGGTGCCGGTTGTTTTTCTGTGGTAAGTATTCAGTTTATACATTTTGGGGGAGGGGGGGGTGGGGGGATGTGTATAGATGGGTGTCTATATATTCTGTTTGTGCGTTTCAGCGTTGGTGTTCCCAGATAGCTGAGGACTGATGGCGCCAACTTTTCTTTCTGTGGTAAGCGCTCAGTCTGTACATTTGTGTCTTGTCCCAGGGGGATAGGGTGGAGGGGAGAGGCAGGTGGGGGGGGGGGGGGGGAGAATTTCATATATTTGTGTGTAGGCATGTTCTACATCTGTTCTTTTCTGTGTGTTACAAGTACTGCGTGCGTGTGTGTTTATTTGTATTTAAATTTTTTATTTTTTTAATTTGAGGATAACAGAATAAGCACTCATGTGCCCTATGCGTATGCGTTTTTTGTAAATTTTATCATCCATTCCCACTTGCACATAATGGCTTACTGTTATGAAAAGAGGAATGGGTTTTAGCATGTGCGCAAGCTGTTTTGTGTGTGTGTGTTGTGTGTGTGTTGTGTGTGTGTGTGTGTGTGTGTGTTCCTTTAGCTGAGCAGCTTGTTTCCACAGAATTTGTTGAGAGTTCTCGACGGCTTTTTTTTTTACCCCCCCCCCCCCTTATTTAAAAAAAAACAACTATTTATTCCTATGGAAAGAAATGATAGAGGAAAAGGGGGAGGATCGTAGAAAAGGATGGAGTTGTTTGGGGGTTTGAAAATGATGTGTGTCATAAATCAGAAAGGCTTGACACAAGTGCGTGTCATCTTCCGTGTCGAACCTTGAACATTTTTTGCCGTTTCTCAGCTAGAGCTCCGAGGTTCATCAATGGTGAGATTTTGCGTATGCGACCGTTTTTAAACATCCACCATAGAGGTAACGCATTCCGGCTTGTCATCTTGTGTGCTGAAGCCCATGTATTTCTCTACATCTGTCAGGTATATTAATTTATGTTTCTTCGTTACAGTGTTGGTGTTGTCTGATGACCAAGGATGGACGGGGGGGGGTTGTGTATAGATGGTGTCTATATATTCTGTTTGTGCGTTTCAGCGTTGGTGTTCCCAGATAGCTGAGGACTGATGATGTCATCTTTTTTTCTGTGGTAAGTACTCAGTCTGTACGTTTGTGTCTTGTCCCGGGGGGTGGGTGGTGGGTGGGGGTAGGCTGGGGGGGGGGGGGGGGGGATTTAATGTATTTGTGTGTAGGCATATTCCACATTTGTTTCTTTGTTCCTTTCTGTGTGTTACATGCAAGTACTCTGTATGTACATGTGTGTGTATCTTTATTAATATTTTTGTTCTTTTATTTCAAGGATAATAGAATAAACACTCCTGTGCCCTGTATGTGTGCGTTTTTGTCGATTTTGTCATCCGTACCCACTGACACATAATGGCCAACTCTTGTAAATAGAGAAACGGTCATTAACATGTGCGTAAGATTTTCTTGTGTGTGTGTGTGGTGTGTGTGTGTGTGTGTGTGGTGTTTTGTTGTGGTGAGAGAGATAGTTTTGTTCAAGTACCAGTTCTACAAGCTCACATATTAAAGGGTGTTTTTTATATAAATTATTTTGTTATTGATTGGAGAAATGAGCTTCATGACAATAGTAGATGTCTTTATTATAAAAACTGTAAATTCGATTTTGGTATGGAAAATACATAACCTGCCTATCGCATGGTTTGTTTTGTTTGTGTTTTTTTTACATGTGAGGGACAGTTTTGTTCAAATATCAATTCTACAAGCTCACATATTAAAGGCTTTTTAAATGTGTTTTTTGTTTTGTTAATGATTGGAGAAATGAGCTTCATTACAATAGTAGATGTCTTCATTATAAAACTATAAATTCAACATTGGTTTGGAAAATACATAACCTGCCTATTGCATGTACATGTCTACGCTCTTATCAAATTTCAGTGTGATTGTCACAATCTCCCTGTTGAGGTTAGACATTTTCTTAATAATTCAGGGAAGAAGAATATGTTGCAAATGCAATTTATTGGAATCCATCTGACTTTGTTGTATATTACCAGAAAAAAAGTTTGTGTGTGTGTGTGCATGCATTTTATCTCTGTGTGTGTGTGGGTGGGTGTGTGTGCTTCATGCATGTTAAAAGAGGTAGCTGTTGTTTCTACATGTTGACTGCTGTGTGTTACAGGGCTGATGAACCAAGACTGAAGAGATCAGGACAGGAGGCTGCCATCTCCATCACAAGTTAAGTGCACTGTGTGTGTGTGTGTGTGTGTGTGTGTGTGTGTGTGTGTGTGTGTGTGTGTGTGTACGTGTGTGTTTACCTGTGACAGGAAGATTAAAGGTGAGAAGGTCAGAGGCTGGTCCTTTTTTTTTCATCTAAGAGCATGTCACCAATCCATTGTCACTCTCTTTTGATGGCCATGTTTTTACTAACCAACACAAATGGCCAGTCATGGGGGGGGGGGGGGGGTTACTGAGTATGTTATTTCGGTGTTGTGTTCATTTAGTTAGATGTGCACAGGTGAGTGTGGTGTTTGTTTTGTCTTCAAATTAGCATCTTTGTACATGGAGGAACATTAGAGGAATTTTGTTTTTTGCATGTGTGTGTGTGTGTTGCATTGTCATGTGACTAAACATTTATTGTGTGTTCACAGGGTTGGCACATGCAGACAGCTGAAGACTGTGCAGAGAGAGGAGTCAGGACTTGCTGAATGGGGATGTACATGCAGGTGAGTGCTGTGCATACCACTGTCAGTCACAGCAGAGTTCTGTGCATGAAAGTCAGGCTGCTCTCCCAGGGAGAGCATGTCGTCTGAATAGCAGTTCATCCCATTTGAAATTAAAAAATAAAATCATTTGCATGTGTATTTGTTTAGCTATCAGAGGTGATTCTGTACAGAATGTTGCCAGGAAAAACTCTTTTTGTAGCGTTAGTTTTTTTGTTGTTTTTTTACATGTGAGGGACAGTTTTGATCAAATATTAATTCCACAAGCTCACATATTAAAGGCTTTTTAAATGTGTTTTTTGTTTTGTTAATGATTGGAGAAATGAGCTTCATTACAATAGTAGATGTCTTCATTATAAAACTATAAATTCAACATTAGTTTGGAAAATACATAACTTGCCTATCACATGTATGTGTCTACGCTCTTATCAAATTTCATTGTGGTTGTCACAAGCTCTCTGTTGAGGTTAGACATTTTCTGAATATTCCAGGGAAGAAGAATATGTTCAAATGCAATTTGTTGGAGTTTTCTGACTTTGTTGTATATTACAAAAAAAGTTTGTGTGTGTGTGTGCATGCATTTTGTCTCTGTGTGTGTGGTTGGGTGTGCTTCATGTATGTAGTGAGGTAGCTGTTGTTCCTACATGTTGACTGCTGTGTGTTACAGGGCTGATGAACCAAGACTGAAGAGATCAGGACAAGAGGCTGCCATCTCCATCACAAGTTAAGTGCACTCTGTGTTGTGTGTGCGCGCGTGCGTGCAATGCAAGCATGCGTGCGTGTGTGTTACCTGTGTGTGTTTACCTGTGACAGGAAGATGAAAGGTGAGAAGGTCAGAGGCTGGTCATTTTTTTTTCATCTAAGAGCATGTCACCAATCCATTATCACTCTCTTTTTGATGGCCATGTTTTTACTAACCAGCACAAATGGCCAGTCGTGGGGGGGGGGGGGGGATTTACGGAGTGTTTATGATTTGAGCGTTGTGTTTATTTAGTTAGGTGTCTTCAAATTAACATCTTTCTACATGCAGGAACATGAGGGGAATTTTGTTTTTTGCATGTGTGTGTGTGTTGCATTGTCAGTGACTAAAGTGTTTATTGTGTGTTCGCAGGGTTGGCACATGCAGACAGCTGAAGACTGTGCAGAGAGAGGAGTCAGGACTTGCTGAATGGGGATGTACATGCAGGTGAGTGTTGGCTCTTTCTTTCTGTCACTCCCTCCCTTTCTCACCTGCATCCTTTGAAGTCTGTGAACTCAACCTCAGCTTACCTGGCCACTCTATAACTTTCTGCTGTCTGTACCGTCCACCTCCTAGCCGTAAAAACAACCTGACATCTTCCCTTTTTCATCAAGAATTCCAGTCACTTCTGGATCATTACAGCCTCTCTCCAAAGAAACTTATCATTCTCGGCGACTTCAACTTTCACTTTGACAACCAGTCTTGTCCAGATGTCAAGCGTCTTTCTCTTTCTCTGTCCAACCACTCTCTTTCCCAGCTGGTCAGCGAGCCAACACACAGGTCAGGTCACATCTTAGACTGGCTCATTACTGATCTTTTACTTAATCTCGTCACATCTGTGTCCGTCACTAATGAACTGCTTTCCGATCATTCCGCCATTCTCTTCTCTCTCAACATCACTAGGCCTATCAAAAAGAAAAAGCGCGTCACCCGTCGTAATCTCAAGGCAATTGACATTCAAACTTTCTCTTCTCAAGCTGCCAAACACCTATCGCAATCCCCTGAACATACTGACCCTTCTGAATATTACAATACTGTTTTAAGCCAACTGCTCGATGAGCACGCACCTCCCACTGATGTTATTCTGCCTGATAGGCCCTGCGCCCCATGGTATACCCATAACATACTGGTTGCAAAGCGCAAACGCCGACAACTTGAGCGAAAATGGCGAAAAACAAAAACAGAAATCAACAAACAGCTCTTCCACAAACAAATAAACAAAGTCAAAACCCTAATCCACTCAGCAAAGACAAACTATTACTCTGCTCAAGTTCTTGATGCCACGTCCATGAAATCTCTTTTTTCCCTCACCTCAACTCTCCTCGGATCTGCAAAGGCTAGCCCTCTGCCTACTGTCCACAGCCACTCTGAACTTCCTGCTATATTCTCCTCATTTTTCTCTGACAAAGTCCGCAACATCCGCTCCAAACTGGATCAGACTTCTTTCCTACCTGCGCCTCCTGATCCCCAATTCACTGGCACTCCTCTCCTTGTCTTTCACCCGACAAGCGAGAAAGAAATCAAGAACATTCTGAAAGAAATGACAATAAAATCATGCGATCTCGATCCTGTACCTGCTTCTCTTTTCATTCAGTGCATTCCACAGCTTTACCTACTATCACAAAAATAGTAAACTCATCTCTTCTTTCTGGAAAATTTCCATCAGCTCTCAAACCTGCGATAGTCACATTTCTACTCAAAAAGCACGACCTTGATCCTAACATCCTGAAGAACTATAGACCTGTTTCTAATCTGCCTTTTATCTCTAAAGTCCTTGAAAAAGTTGTTCTGAAACAACTCAACAGCCATCTTCTTTCCAATAATCTCTTTCCCCCTTTTCAGTCTGCCTATCGCGTCAACCACAGCACTGAAACCACCCTGGTTCATACTCTAAACATGCTTCTCCATGCTTCTGACTCGGGGAAAATCTCCCTTCTTACTCTCCTCGACTTATCTGCTGCCTTTGACACTATAGACCATTCAATTCTTCTCTCCCGTCTCCAAAACATGTTTGGCATTAAAGGCACAGCCCTCACCTGGTTCACTTCATACCTAGCAGACCGAGTCCATACAGTTGCAGTAAACAAGATTCAATCAGCACCTGCCATACTGGAATGCGGTGTCCCTCAGGGATCAGTTCTGGGCCCTCTTCTTTTTACCCTCTATACTGCTCCACTGTCACATATAATAGACCGTCATTTCATCAATTATCACTTTTATGCCGATGACTCGCAGATTCAAAGCAGTGACACACCTGAAAATCTTCCTTCTCTTTTGACAAACATGACCAACTGCCTTCAAGATATCCAACACTGGATGATACAAAACAAATTACAACTAAATGCAGATAAAACCGAAGCCATGCTCGTAGGCACCAAACACAAACTCTCCTCCATTCCAACAACTTCAATAGAATTCGGCAATACGTCAGTTCCGCTATCCACTTCTGTGAAGTATCTAGGAGTCGTTGTCGACAACACTCTCTCCATGCAAAAATTCATTACCCAAACCTGTCAGTCATGCTACTATCAACTACGGCGTATTAGTGCAATTCGAAAGTACCTGTCCACTGATGCAACATCCAAACTTGTCACTTCTCTTATTCTCTCACGTCTGGACTATTGCAATTCTCTTTTGGCTGGTCTGCCAGCATCATCCATCCACTCCCTTCAATGTATACAAAAACTCTGCAGCTCGTCTGGTCCTCAGAAAGAAAAAATCTGAGCACATTACCCCTCTCTTGCAATCTCTCCATTGGCTGCCCGTACCACAGAGAGTAAACTACAAGATCAATACCCTCTGTTACAAATGTCTCCACAATACTGCACCCTCCTACCTCTGTGAATGTCTTCACTTGTACACACCTTCTCGCTCCCTCCGCTCGTCGGCAGATACTTTGTCTTTAAGAATACCCAGATTCAACCTATCTACCGTTGGCCGCCGCTCTTTCGCTGTTTCTGGTCCATCGATGTGGAACGACCTTCCTCTCTCCCTCCGGCAAAAGCCTACTTATGACACTTTTAAATCCAACCTCAAGACACATTTATTTCAAACCTAAGTTTTTCTCCTTCCGCTTCCATCTCTTACCTGTCCCTTCCTTCAACATCCACCTGCCAAAGTGCTTAACGTTGGAAGGTGTGTGTGCGTGCGGCCGTGCTGCGTGCATGCGTGCGTGCGTGTGTGTATATTTGAATTTGTTAAAACTGTAAATTGTTGTTGACTGCGTGTTGTGTAGGCCGAATGAAAGCGCTTTGATTTGTTTTTTTACAAGAGATAGCGCTATACAAATTCCATGTATTATTATTATTATTATTATGTACATGCAGGTGAGTGTTGTGCATACCACTGTCAGTCACAGCAGAGTTCTGTGCATGAAAGTCAGGCTGCTCTCCCCAGGGAGAGCATGTGGTCTCAAGAGCAGTGCCACCTATTTAAAGAGAGACTTAAATCATTGAAAAGACTCAGATAAAATGTGTTGGATTTCACCTCACTTTGGTGTATATTACAATATAAAAAAGCTTGTGTTTGGCTTTGTGTTTCTGTGCTTATTGCATTGTCCTCGATATTAAAGAAAGAATGAATAAATAAATAAAAGACACACACACACCACATAAACGTTCATACATTCGTGCGCACATGCACACACTTAGATTAAAAAGAAATTATTTTAGAAACATTATAAAATGTCTAACAATAAAGTTATATCAGGTTACAATGTTATCCATGCTTTTAGGTTCATACCTCATAAAGACAAAAAACTAAAACAGGAATGAAAACCCCAAATTTGTACTTAAACCATAACAATCAAACAAACCAAAAAATCAGTCTAGGGAATCAACAATAATAATCATGATAATAACGCTACGATAATATGATAATCACCCATCACCACTAAGTGCAATAACACAACAATAACTAAAAAAGTAATTGATAAGGAGGAGGGGGGGGAGGAACACAATTAACCAACAAAACAAATAAATAAAAATATATAAAAGTTTTACAAGCAAACAAGAACCCCTACATGATATAAACAAAACAAAACCCAAAGCTCACAGTCAGCTAGACTATCAAACCAAAAGAATAACAATTATGATAGTGCTAATAATCCCATCACTAATAACATCCATTATAAAACCTACTAAATTGAATAAAAGAAAGAACAAAAAAAAAACCCCCCCATAAATCAAGTCGCAATATCGTCACGTCAGCTATTTGCTCTTCTCCTTTCCAAAGTAACTATATTTGCAAAATGTGGTGTGTGGTGTGTGTGTGTGTGTGTGTGTGTGTGTGTGCGTGTGTGTGTGTGTGTGTGCGTGCGTGTGTCTGTCTGTCTGTCTGTCTGTCTGTCTGTCTGTCTGTCTGTCTGTCTGTCTGTCTGTATGAGTGCTTCATGCATGTAGTGAGGTAGCTGTTGTTTCTACATGTTGACTGCTGTGTGTTACAGGGCTGATGAACCAAGACTGAAGAGATCAGGACAAGAGGCTGCCATCTCCATCACAAGTTAAGTGCACCGTGTGTGTGTGTGTGTGTGTGTGTGTGTGTGTGTGTGTGTGTGTGTGTGCGTGTGTGTGTGTGTTGTGTGTGTGTGTGCGTGTGTGCGTGCCATGTGTGTAATGTGTGTGTGTTTACCTGTGACAGGAAGTTGAAAGGTGAGAAGGTCAGAGGCTGGCTATTTTCTCCACACATCATTGCATTGGCACTTCCTTTTTGTTGGTCATGTTTTTACTAACCAGCACAAATGGCCGGTCTGGTATTTTAATCAATGCGGTGTTTATTTATTTAGGTGTGCACAGGTGAGTGTGATATTCCTTTAGTCTTCCAACTAGTATCTTTCTACAGGCAGGAACATGAGGGGAATTTTTTTTTTTTTGCATGTGTGCGTGTGTGTGTGCGTGTGTGTGTGTGCGCGCGCTACATTGTCAGTGACTAAAGTATTTATTGTGTATTCACAGGGTTGGCACATGCAGACAGCTGAAGACTGTGCAGAGAGACACAAGTCAGGATTTGCTGAATGGGGATCTACTGGACAGGTGATTATTTAAAAAAATAAATTTTTATACCATTTTATGTCGCAACAGATTTCTCTGCATGAAATTAAGGCACTAGAGGTAGACCTGGGAGATTGTCAAAATCTCCTCCCTTAAATTGCCAGACAACATTGAGATTCAAACCTAGGACTCCGTGGACATGAAGGACTGATGGTTGTTTGTAAAAAAAAAAAAAGAAAAAAGAAAAAAAAAGATGTTTGTTTGTAAGCGCACACATGAATGTCTTCAAAACTCCATGCAAACTTTTTGAAAAGTCATTGAATTTGATGTTGAGAGATGTGTCTGAACCCTGTACATATCTCATGGGGAAACTCTTCAGGCCTGTGCTCACAATCCCACACATGCTGACAGACTTCCTGCTCAGGCTAGCTCACACAACAATGCTGCCAACACTTTTCTTTCTTGATGTGGATATTTTCAGGCTGTAAAGAGATGTTCAATATTTTCACACATGATAGGTTTTCATTTTGAGAAAGTTTGTCAACTTAAAAAATAAAAAAATGATAAAAAGGCTTCAGCTTCAGGGGGCACAGCTCCTGACTCCTGCATTTAGGAGGGGAGGGGTCACACCTCTCCCGTGAACTCATCCACTGTGATTCCTATTCCTCAGTTTGACTCGAGAAACCCTGGTTGCTTTGCTGTGTTATTCATGAACTCATCCACTGTGATTCCTATTCCTCAGTTTGACTCGAGAAACCCTGGTTGCTTTGCTGTGTTTGTCATGTATTGCATATTTCAGGTATTCGCTTACAGCTTAGACATCTTTGTTTGTGATAATTATTTGATAAAGACTAGCATGTATGGCTGGCTATGGTTAAAAAAAGCTCAGTATTGATAAAAAACAAAGTTTAAAATCACTAATGGTTGAGAGATTAGGTGCACAAAATATCCTTCCTTCCTTCCTTTCTAGACTGGTGTAGTATGATTAGACCATTGAGCCAACGTCGCTGATGTATGTGTTATGTGGTGACTGACGTGTCACAGATGCTATGTGTTATTGGTGACTGAGTGTCACTGATGCTGTTATTGGTGACTGATTGTCACTGTTGCTGTGTGCAGATGGTGTCTGTCCATGATGGAAGGGGCGGTGGGCAGCACAAGTGTGTATCAAACCACGGCCACACATCTTGCAACACATCATCGCATCAAACCAGGACCACACATCTTGCAACACATCATCGCATCAAACCACGGCCACACATCTTGCAACACATCATCGCATCAAACCAGGCCACACATCTTGCAACACATCATCGCATCAAACCAGGACCACACATCTTGCAACACATCATCGCATCAAACCACGGCCACACATCTTGCAACACATCATCGCATCAAACCAGGACCACACATCTTGCAACAGGCATTGTGTTGGGAGGCAGGAGATGTGACTGCTGAAATAAAAGAAAGTGTCATTACAAACACCCCCCTCTCTCCTGCCTCTCAACGTGTTCATTTTCAGACTGTGGACTGCGTTTTTTTGTGAGCTTCTGTATACACACACCTGACTTGTGTTTTGTTTTTCTGAGGGGTATGTGCGTGCACATGCTTGAGTTGTGTGCATGTGTGTGTGTGTGTGTGTGTGTGTGTGTGTGTGTGTGTGTGTGTGTGTGTGTGTGTGGAGATATATATATAGAGAGAGAGAGAGATCAGTAAACTCCCTGCTAAAGCTCTGAGGTTTACCAATGGTCAGATTTTTTGTATTCGACCAATTTTCCTCACCATGAAGGTAGCCGCATTTTGACTTTGGGAGGCATGTCATCTGAAAACACTGACATTTTATCCACACAAATAAAATGACGAAAATACAACCATCTAAATAGCAGAACATAGAATTCTCCGCGTTTCCGCGGATTTAAGATTTTTCAAAACTTATTTCTCCGCACGCATACACACCTACCCATGAATAAACTAAAGGTGCGTTTCCAAAGATATGACGAAAACGCAGGTTTTGGGCCCCTGACACCCGCACTTTTTGCAGTTACAGAGCCCACGGCACCAAGACCCTATTCTACTCTATGCATACAACCTTTACAACTGTATTTGATGTGTGTGGCGCTGGCTTATGGCGACACCATAGCCCCGAAATGGCAACCCCGCTTATACATAGCCAAGTTTGTCGGAAAGAATCACGGTACAGTGTACGCATAAATGACGCCCAAAACACACATCCAATAATAATATCATACAATATCATAAACCACAGCAGCACAACATTCATACACACAAACGTACGCACAAACATATAAACGTCCCCCCCACACCCTCTCTCTGAAGAAGCTGAAGGCGAATTTCGATAAGATTTGACACAAACGCCGTTTTTTTCGGGTCCCTGCCACCCGCACTTTTGCTCAGTTACAGAGCCCACTGCACTAAGACCTATTCTATTTTATGCATACAAACTTTACAACCAATTTTGAAGTGTGTGGCACTTGACTTGTGGCAACACCACATCCCCGAAGATGGCAAGCCCGCTTATACATAGCCAAGTTTGTCGGAAAGAATCCCCGTACAGTGTACACATAAATGACCGCCCACAACACACATCCAATAATAATAATGTACAATTTCATAAACCACTGCAGCACCACATTCATACACACACAAACGTACACACAAACAGCAGTGTGCGTATATAACATCCCCCCCCCTTCCCTACTCCTCTGAAGAAGCTATTTCAATAAGATGTCAAAGAAACGCCGTTTTCCGGCCCTTGCCACCCGCACTTTTGCGCAGTTACAGAGCCCTCTGCACCAAGACCGTATTCTACTTTATGCATACAAACATTACAACCATTTTTGATGTGTGTGGCACTTGACTTGTGGCGACACCACAGCCCCAAAGATAGCAACCCTGCTTGTACCTAGCCAAGTTTGTCGGAAAGAAGCATGGTACAGTGTACGCAAAATGACCCCCACAACACACATCCAATAATATCATACAATATCATGCACCACAGGAAGCTGTAGGGTCTCGTCCACAGCACAAACACAAAAAAAAACGCACACACAAACACCAGCAGTGCATGCATGCGCGCACGCATACACACCTTCCCAAGGATAAACTAAAGGTGGTTTCCAAAGATTTGACGAAAACGCAGGTTTCGGGCCCCTGACACCCGCACTTTTTCGCAGTTACAGAGCCCACGGCACCAAGACCGTATTGTACTCTATGCATACAACCTTTACAACTGTATTTGATGTGTGTGGCGCTGGACTTATGGGACACCATAGTCCCGAAATGGGAAGCTCGCTTATACATAGCCAAGTTTGTCGGAAAGAACCACGGTACAGTGTACGCATAAATGACCCCCACAACACACATCCAATAATAATATCATACAATATCATAAACCACAGCAGCACCACATTCATACACACACAAACATACACACAAACAGCAGTGCGCGTAAATAACATCTCCCCCCCCCCCCTCCTCTCTCTCTCTCTCCTCTCTGAAGAAGCTAAAGGCACGCCGTTTTCCGGCCCCTGCCACCCGCACTTTTGCGCAGTTACAGAGACCTCTGCACCAAGACCGTATTCTACTCTATGCATACAAACATTACAACCATTTTTGATGTGTGTGGCACTTGACTTGTGGCGACACCACAGCCCCAAAGATAGCAATCCTGCTTGTACCTAGCCAAGTTTGTCGGAAAGAAGCATGGTACAGTGTACGCATAAATGACCCCCAAACACACATCCAATAATATCATACAATATCATGCACCACAGGAAGCTGTAGGGTCTCGTCCACAGGCACAAACACAAAAAAAACGCACACACAAACACCAACAGTGCATGCATGCGCGCACGCATACACACCTTCCCAAGGATAAACTAAAGGTGGTTTCCAAAGATTTGACGAAAACGCAGGTTTCGGACCCCTGACACCCGCACTTTTTCGCAGTTACAGAGCCCACGGCACAAGACCGTATTCTACTCTATGCATACAACCTTTACAACTGTATTTGATGTGTGTGGCGCTGGACTTACGGCGACACCATAGTCCCGAAAAGGCAACCCGCCTTATACATAGCCAAGTTTGTCGGAAAGAACCACGGTACAGTGTACGCATAAATGACCCCCACAACACACATCCAATAATAATACCATACAATATCATAAACCACAGCAGCACCACATTCATACACACACAAAACATACACACAAACAGCAGTGCGGTAATAACATCCCCCCCTCCCCCCCCCCCCCCACCCCTCTCTCTCTCTCTCTCCTCTGAAGAAGCTAAAGGCACGCCGTTTTTCCGGCCCCTGCCACCCGCACTTTTGCGCAGTTACAGAGCCCTTGCACCAAGACCGTATTATACTTTATGCATAC
The DNA here is from genome assembly GCA_030674155.1 of Stramonita haemastoma. NCBI lineage: Eukaryota > Metazoa > Mollusca > Gastropoda > Neogastropoda > Muricidae > Stramonita > Stramonita haemastoma. The sequence goes on from JASPKP010001263.1 coordinate 16,940, forward strand.
AAACATTACAACCATTTTTGATGTGTGTGGCACTTGACTTGTGGCGACACCACAGCCCCAAAGATAGCAACCCTGCTTGTACCTAGCCAAGTTTGTCGAAAGAAGCATGGTACAGTGTACGCATAAATGACCCCCACAACACACATCCAATAATATCATACAATATCATGCACCACAGGAAGCTGTAGGGTCTCGTCCACACGCACAAACACAAAAAAAAACGCACACACAAACACCAGCAGTGCATGCATGCGCGCACGCATACACACCTTCCCAAGGATAAACTAAAGGTGGTTTTCAAAGATTTGACGAAAACGCAGGTTTCGGGCCCCTGACACCCGCACTTTTTCGCAGTTACAGAGCCCACGGCAGCAAGACCGTATTGTACTCTATGCATACAACCTTTACAACTGTATTTGATGTGTGTGGCGCTGGACTTATGGCGACACCATAGTCCCGAAATGGGAAGCTCGCTTATACATAGCCAAGTTTGTCGGAAAGAACCACGGTACAGTGTACGCATAAATGACCCACAACACACATTCAATAATAATATCATACAATATCATAAACCACAGCAGCACCACATTCATACACACACAAACATACACACAAACATACACACAAGCAGCAGTGCGCGTAAATAACATCCCCCCTCCCCCCTCCCCCACCCCCTCTCTCTCTCTCTCTGAAGAAGCTAAAGGCACGCCGTTTTCCGGCCCCTGCCACCCGCACTTTTGCGCAGTTACAGAGCCCTCTGCACCAAGACCGTATTCTACTCTATGCATACAAACATTACAACCATTTTTGATGTGTGTGGCACTTGACTTGTGGCGACACCACAGCCCCAAAGATAGCAACCCTGCTTGTACCTAGACAAGTTTGTCAGAAAGAAGCATGGTACAGTGTACGCATAAATGACCCCCAGAACACACATCCAATAATATCATACAATATCATGCACCACAGGAAGCTGTAGGGTCTCGTCCACACGCACAAACACAAAAAAAATGCACACACAAACACCAGCAGTGCATGTATGCGCGCACGTATACACACCTTCCCAAGGATAAACTAAAGGTGGTTTCCAAAGATTTGACGAAAACGCAGGTTTCGGGCCCCTGACACCCGCACTTTTTAGCAGTTACAGAGCCCACGGCAGCAAGACCGTATTCTACTCTATGCATACAACCTTTACAACTGTATTTGATGTGTGTGGCGCTGGACTTATGGCGACACCATAGTCCCGAAATGGGAAGCTCGCTTATACATAGCCAAGTTTGTCGAAAGAACCACGGTACAGTGTACGCATAAATGACCCCCACAACACACATCCAATAATAATATCATACAATATCATAAACCACAGCAGCACCACATTCATACACACACAAACATACACACAAACATACACACAAACAGCAGTGCGCGTAAATAACATCCCCCCCCCTCCCCCCCCCCCCCCCCCACCCCCTCTCTCTCTCTCTCTAATCCAAAAGAACTTATAGACTGGCATGACAAATTCACTTTAATGATGGAGGAAGCTTCATTACTCTCAGAGGAAATTATCCTATTAGGTGACTTTAATATAGATTTGTTAAAAACTAACCACAATTGGATACAAACCTATGACTCTTTTCATCTGACACAGTTAATTGATAAACCTACAAGAATCACTGACACATCCAAAACTCTGATTGACCACATTTATTCAACTTCACCAAATCATATAATAGAAGTATGTCGCCCTGCCTTTGGATGCAGTGACCACCTTCCAGTATGCTTAACATGGTCAAAAAAAGGTATAAAGATTCCTAAGAACAGTCATAAGATTATTAAATATAGATGCTTATCTTCTTTTGACAAAAATGCATTTTTATTAGATTTACTTAATTCTTCTTTATCTGTGGTCTATCAGTTTAGGAGCCCTGATGAAGCGTTTGAGGTATGGTACCACAGTTTTCTCAATATCTACAATGCGCATGCACCCATTAAAAGTAAGCGTGTCAAGAGCAATCCAAAAGTACCATGGATAACTGAGGAGTTAGAAAATGCCATAAAATTAAGAAATCAGCTATCAGTTACAGGAACCAGGGAAGAATATAAAGAACAGCGAAATATAGTAAACAATATGAAACGCTTAAGTAAAAAAAAAAAGTACTTCCAACAGCTAGTATACTCTAAGTCAGACAATAAATCTGTTTGGAAAGCAATTAACTATTTGACAAATAAAAATGTAACATCTCAAAGTTTATCGCTCAAAGATATATCCGTTGACGATATTAGTGCCCATTTCTGCAATGTTTCCTCTTCTACAGTACCAATAGACAGATCACATCTTAACAAGCTTGAAACATTAAAACATTACTGTAGATCTAAAAACATTTTATCAAATTTAGATATCCCTCTTATGTGTATTAATGATGTTTGCAATTCCCTTACTCATTTGAAACAGACAAATACGAAAGGTCTTGATGGCATTGATGGTAAAATTCTAAAAATAGCTGCCCCCGTTATCGCAGAATCTCTTACATACATTTATAATTTATGCATTTCTGCTAACACCATTCCTAAAGCTTTTAAAACTGCCAAAGTTATACCTATCTTTAAATCTGGTGACCGTTCAGATTCCTACAATTATAGACCAATCTCTATTCTATCCATATTATCAAAACCTTTAGAGAATCACATCAATAAACATATTCTCCATCATTTAAACCGATATAATTTGTTACATCCCAATCAATCTGGTTTCAGAGCTAACCATTCCTGCCAAACTGCTTTGACAAGCTTAGTTGATCAATGGCTTACTAATATCAATAATAACAAAATCACCGGAGTTATTATAGTAGACTTTGCTAAGGCGTTCGATGTGATTGACCACACTCTGTTACTAAAAAAACTTAAAATCTATGGTCTGTCAGATAGTACTGTCAAACTCATGTTATCATTTCTTTCTGAAAGAAAACAAGTCGTTTCTGATAAAGGTAAGACATCGGCAGTACTATCCAATAACTATGGCGTCCCCCAGGGATCTGTTCTAGGGCCTATTCTTTTTTCTATATATATAAATGACTTACCCTTATCTCTAAACACACAGTGCGAGTTATTTGCAGATGATACAACTATCCATACCAATCATTCTCAATTGAATAAAGTTACATCTGCTCTGCAAGAAAGTATTCACTGCCTGCTTCGATGGTCAGAGTTAAATCATATGAGTCTTCATCCCAAAAAAACTAAGTACTTAATTATAACAACTCGACAAAAGCGACAAAATCTTTCAAACAATTCTACGGCTATCTATATTAATAACAACAAAATTGATGAAGTAGACCATCATAAAATTCTTGGAATTACAATTGACAATAACCTTTCTTGGATGTACCACATCTCTGCATTATGCAAAAAAGTATCAAAATGTGTACACCAGTTATCTAAAATAAAGCATTTCTTAGACCTAAACGCTAGGAAAATGTTTTTCAATGCATATATTATATCCCATATGAGTTATGCTTCAACGGTTTGGGATTCGGCTAGCGCAAATGTTCTCAAGCCATTGTCCAGTGTGCATAGACGAGCTCTAAAACTTGTTCTCTTAAAATCTTCATCATTAACCATTTCTGACTATAAAGCACTTGACATTCTTCCATTAAGATCCAAGCTTAAGCATAATAAGGCAGTGTTTATGTATAAAATCATGTCCGGTTTAGCTCCCCCCTTGCTTCAAAACAGATTCACAATCAATGTCAATCGTCATGCCAATAAGATAATGGTGCCACTTCCAAGAATTGACTTATTTAAATCCACTCTCACATATTCTGGTGGTACACTATGGAATGAGATATCAACCTTCACAAAGCTTGCAGTGTTTCTGTTTTTAAAAAAGTTTATCACGTACATCTTATGGACAATATATCACTATTTTGATGAAATTGATTTCAATTTGCAACACCATTAATAACTAGTATCATGTAATTTCAATCATGTGTAAGTATTATGTCAACTCTTAATCACCACCCCCCAGTACTTTTGTCCCCTCTCTATTCTCCCTCCTTCTCTTTCCCTACCACCACCCTCCCCTCTCTACACCCCCTCGCTCCAGGTTGTCTTTTGTCTCTCTGTCTTCCTGCCTATCTCTCTGCCTGTTCTACTGTCTCCCTGTCTGTTCTTATTTTTTCCTTTGTCTGTCTGTCTGTCTGTCTGTCTGTCTGTCTTCTTCTGTCTGTGTCTGTCTGTCTGTCTGTCTGTCTGTCTGTCTGTCTGTCTGTCTGTCTGTCTGTCTGTCTGTCCTTCTCTCTCTCTCTCTCTCTCTCTCTCTCTCCTCTCTCTCTCATCTCTCTCTCTCTCTCCTCTCTCTCTCTCTCTCTCTCTCTCTCTCTACCTCACTCCTCCTCTCCCCCCCCTCTCTCCTATTCTTCTTTTCCCCCTTCCCCAACTTTTCTCTCTTCCCCCCACCATTATGTTTGTCTCTTATGTAAAGCGTTTCTACTTCACTGAACTGTCTAGGTGCACATTATATTTCAGATTTATGATGAAACCTTTGTATAATCTTGGGTATGTTATGATTTTGCTCACTTGACTTAAGTAGGTACTAACTTGTATAATTGTAATTCTTATTGTTTCCCTGATCCGTTTTTGTTTTGTTTTTGTTTTTGTTTTTTTTTCTCTCCTCTTCCCCCTCCTCTTACTCCTCCTCTCCCTCTTTCCCTCTATTCTATTTTTCTCTTTTCTTTGTCCATTTCTTCTTACCCTCTTCAGGAGCTGAAAAAGATAATAACAGCCCACAACTTATTCCTCTCACTCCCTCCCTCTCTCTCTTTTCAAATGTTATAGCTTTATGCTCAAATCATACGATTGGTTGATTTATTCACCAAATTTTGATTTTCATAGCTTTATACTTGAATTATGCATTTGGATTGATTGGTTGATCAATTCACTTTTTTTTTTTTTTTTTTTTTTTTTTTTAAAGACGGCTGGATGAAAACAAGCCACCATTGTGCTTAATCTTTTCCCGCAATAAAAATGTTCATTTATTCATTCAATTCATTCATTCATTCTCTGAAGAAGCTAAAGGCACGCCGTTTTCCGGCCCCTGCCACCCGCACTTTTGCGCAGTTACAGAGCCCTCTGCACCAAGACCGTATTCTACTTTATGCATACAAACATTATAACCATTTTTGATGTGTGTGGCACTTGACTTGTGGCGACACCACAGCCCCAAAGATAGCAACCCTGCTTGTACCTAGCCAAGTTTGTCGGAAAGAAGCATGGTACAGTGTACGCATAAATGACCCCCAGAACACACATCCAATAATATCATACAATATCATGCACCACAGGAAGCTGTAGGGTCTCGTCCACACGCACAAACACAAAAAAAACGCACACACAAACACCCAGCGCATGCATGCGCGCACGCATACACACCTTCCCCAGGATAAACTAAAGGTGGTTTCCAAAGATTTGACGAAAACGCAGGTTTCCGGCCCCTGACACCCGCACTTTTGCGCAGTTACAGAGCCCACGGCACCAAGACCGTATTCTACTCTATGCATACAACCTTTACAACTGTATTTGATGTGTGTGGCGCTGGACTTATGGCGACACCATAGTCCTCGAAATGGGAAGCTCGCTTATACATAGCCAAGTTTGTCGGAAAGAACCACGGTACAGTGTACGCATAAATGACCCCCGCAACACACATCCAATAATAATATCATACAATATCATAAACCACAGCAGCACCACATTCATACACACACAAACATACACACAAACAGCAGTTCGTGTAAACAACATCCCCCCCCCCCCCCCCCCCCCCCTCTCTCTCTCTCTCTCTGAAGAAGCTAAAGGCACGCCGTTTTCCGGCCCCTGCCACCCGCACTTTTGCGCAGTTACAGAGCCCTCTGCACCAAGACCGTATTCTACTTTATGCATACAAACGTTACAACCATTTTTGATGTGTGTGGCACTTGACTTGTGGCGACACCACAGCCCCAAAGATAGCAACCCTGCTTGTACCTAGCCAAGTTTGTCGGAAAAAAACATGGTACAGTGTACGCATAAATGACCCCCACAACACACATCCAATAATATCATACAAAATCATGCACCACAGGAAGCTGTAGGGTCTCGTCCACACGCACAAACACAAAAAAAAACGCACACACAAACACCCAGCAGGCATGCATGCGCGCACGCATACACACCTTCCCATGGATAAACTAAAGGTGGTTTCCTAAAGATTTGACGTAAACGCAGGTTTCGGGCCCCTGACACCCCACTTTTGCGCAGTTACAGAGCCCACGGCACCAAGACCGTATTCTACTCTATGCATACAACCTTTACAACTGTATTTGATGTGTGTGGCGCTGGACTTATGGCGACACCATAGTCCCGAAATGGAAGCTCGCTTATACATAGCCAAGTTTGTCGGAAAGAACCACGGTACAGTGTACGCATAAATGACCCCCCAACACACATCCAATAATAATATCATACAATATCATAAACCACAGCAGCACCACATTCATACACACACAAACATACACACAAACAGCAGTTCGTGTAAACAACATCCCCCCCCCCCCCCCCCCCCCCCCCCTCCTCTCTCCTCTCTGAAGAAGCTAAAGGCACGCCGTTTTTCCGGCCCCTGCCACCCGCACTTTTGCGCAGTTACAGAGCCCTCTGCACCAAGACCGTATTCTACTTATGCATACAAACGTTACAACCATTTTTGATGTGTGTGGTACTTACTTGTGGCGACACCACAGCCCCAAAGAGTAGCAACCCTGCTTGTACCTAGCCAAGTTTGTCGGAAAAAAACATGGTACAGTGTACGCATAAATGACCCCCACAACACACATCCAATAATATCATACAATATCATGCACCACAGGAAGCTGTAGGGTCTCGTCCACACGCACAAACACAAAAAAAAAAACGCACACACAAACACCAGCAGTGCATGCATGCGCCCACGCATACACACCTTCCCATGGATAAACTAAAGGTGGTTTCTAAAGATTTGACGTAAACGCAGGTTTCGGGCCCCTGACACCCCCACTTTTGCGCAGTTACAGAGCCCACGGCAGCAAGACCGTATTCTAACTCTATGCATACAACCTTTACAACTGTATTTGATGTGTGTGGCGCTGGACTTATGGCGACACCATAGTCCCGAAATGGGAAGCTCGCTTATACATAGCCAAGTTTGTCGGAAAGAACCACGGTACAGTGTACGCATAAATGACCCCCAACACACATCCAATAATAATATCATACAATATCATAAACCACAGCAGCACCACATTACATACACATACAAACATACACACAAACAGCAGTGGGCGTAAATAACACCCCCCCCACCTCCCCCCCCCCCCCCCTCCTCTCCTCCCTCCCCTCTCCTCTCCCTCTCCCTCCCTCTCTCCTCCTCTTCTCTCTCTCTGAAGAAGCTAAAGCAAGCTTTTCCGCCCCTGCCACCCGCACTTTTGCGCAGTTACAGAGCCCTCTGCACCAAGACCGTATTCTACTTTATGCATACAAACTTACAACCATTTTTGATGTGTGTGGCACTTGACTTGTGGCGACACCACAGCCCCAAAGATAGCAACCCTGCTTGTACCTAGCCAAGTTTGTCGGAAAAAACATGGTACAGTGTACGCATAAATGACCCCCACAACACACATCCAATAATATCATACAATATCATGCACCACAGGAAGCTGTAGGGTCTCGTCCACACGCACAAACACAAAAAAAAACGCACACACACAAACACCAGCAGTGCATGCATGCACGCACGCATACACACCTTCCCTGGATAAACTAAAGGTGGTTTCCAAAGATTTGACGAAAACGCAGGTTTCCGGCCCCTGACACCCCCACTTTTGCCGCAGTTACAGAGCCCACGGCAGCAAGACCGTATTCTACTCTATGCATACAACCTTTACAACTGTATTTGATGTGTGTGGCGCTGGACTTATGGCGACACCATAGTCCCGAAATGGGAAGCTCGCTTATACATAGCCAAGTTTGTCGGAAAGAACCACGGTACAGTGTACGCATAAATGACCCCCACAAACACATCCAATAATAATATCATACAATATCATAAACCACAGCAGCACCACATTCATACACACACAAACATACACACAAACAGCAGTGGCGTAAATAACATCCCCCTCCCCCCCCCCCCCCCCCCCCCCCCCCCCCCCCCTCTCTCTCTCTCTCTCTCTCTCTCTGAAGGAGCTAAAGGCACGCCGTTTTCCGGCCCCTGCCACCCGCACTTTTGCGCAGTTATAGAGCCCTCTGCACCAAGACCGTATTCTACTTTATGCATACAAACTTTACAACCATTTTTGATGTGTGTGGCACTTGACTTGTGGCGACACCACAGCCCCAAAGATAGCAACCCTGCTTGTACCTAGCCAAGTTTGTCGGAAAGAAACATGGTACAGTGTACGCATAAATGACCCCCACAACACACATCCAATAATATCATACAATATCATGCACCACAGGAAGCTGTAGGGTCTCGTCCACACGCACAAACACAAAAAAACCGCACACACAAACACCAGCAGTGCATGCATGCGCGCACGCATACACACCTTCCCATGGATAACTAATAGTGTTTTAAAGATATATTACGTAAAAACGGACTGGATTCAAGGTCACTGACACATCACCTACAGATTTATTTGAGTTTAATTAGCTCGACAACGCAAAGACCTATTTAGTCAATATGCATAACAACCTATATACATACTGTATTCTATGTGTGTGGCGCTGGACTTATGGCGACACCATAGTCCCGAAATGGGAAGCTCGCTTATACATAGCCAAGTTTGTCGGAAAGAACCACGGTACAGTGTACGCATAAATGACCCCCACAACACACATCCAATAATAATATCATACAATATCATAAACCACAGCAGCACCACATTCATAACACACACAAACATACACACAAACAGCAGTGGGCGTAAATAACACCCCCACTCCCCCCCCCCCCCCCCCCCCCCCCCCCCCCCCCATCTCTCTCTCTATTCTCTCTCTCTCTCTGAAGGAGCTAAAAGGCACGCCGTTTTCCGGCCCCTGCCACCCTGCACTTTTGCGCAGTTACAGAGCCCTCTGCACCAAGACCGTATTCTACTTTATGCATACAAACTTTACAACCATTTTTGATGTGTGTGGCACTTGACTTGTGGCGACACCACAGCCCCAAAGATAGCAACCCTGCTTGTACCTAGCCAAGTTTGTCGGAAAGAAACATGGTACAGTGTACGCATAAATGACCCCCACAACACACATCCAATAATATCATACAATATCATGCACCACAGGAAGCTGTAGGGTCTCTTCCACACGCACAAACACAAAAAAACCGCACACACAAACACCAGCAGTGCATGTATGCGCGCACGCATACACACTATCCCATGGATATATGTTTTATTATTTTTTATGACCGTAGTATATGATCTATGTAAAAACAGGACTGGATTCAAAAAGTTGTTTATTATAACACATTCATTCCTTACAGATTTTGATTTGTGTTTATATTTTAGTTTTCGAAATTGAATTATAGCTTATTTTGTCAAAAAATTTGATAATCAAGTCTCTTTTTATGATAGATCTTACATACATACATACATACATATACATGCAATATATATATATATATATATATATATATATATATAATCAATCTTAACATGTCTCTAACTTTAGACAAGTGGCCCACAAAGCAAGGCCTCCATGTAGGCTACCTGAATATCAACAATGCAACAAACAAAAAAGATGATATTTCGACCATACTGCACAATGATGAGAATCAATTTCATTTGTTTTGCCTTGCTGAATCTCGACTCTCACCACACGTAACTGACACATGCATGAATATTCCAGGATATCAGATTTTTCGATGGGATCCACACAACCCCAAGTCCACTGGGTTATTAACATATTTCGCTTCTTCACTGAGTTGCAAAAGATTATACAACTTTGATGTTTATGACATTGAATCAATTTGGGTTGAAATAAAATTAAAACACATTAATCCAATATTAATAGGATTCATATACAGAAATCCTTCGGAAGCCACAGAATGGTTTGAAAAATTCAACTCTCTTATGGATGAAGTGACATTTTTAAACTATGAAACAATTATTCTTGGGGATTTTAACATCGACTTATTAAAACCCAAGCCTAAATGGAGTCACAACATTACTATGCATGGCCTGGAACAACTGCCTGGAACAACTAATAGACAAACCAACTCGGATAACAGATAACTCTAGAACTTTGATAGATCATATCTATACTACTACAAAACAAAATATACAGAAGTATGTGCCCCCTCCTGTGGATGCAGTGATCACAATGCTGTGTGTTTTACTTGGTTTAAACATCGTGTCAAAATTCCCAAAGTAGGACATAAAACCATCTTTTACAGAAAATTTAATAACTTCAACGAACAAGACTTTCTTTCGGACTTGATAAATTCGCCATTCCAAGACATATATCAAATCAGAGACCCCAACGAAGCTGCAGAATTCTGGATTACCACATTTATTTCAGTGTATGATAGGCATGCCCCCTTCATCAAAAAAAGAGTTAAAGAAAAAATAAAACCTCCTTGGATAACAAAAGACATAGAGTCAGAAATGCGCTTAAGAGACTATTTCAAAACCTATGGTACAAAAGAAGAATTTAAAATGCAAAGAAACAAAGTAACTTCACTAAAACGGAGATCAAAACGTGATTACTTACAAAAACTGTTAATTACAACTACCGACTCTCGCCAGGTATGGAAAGCCATCAATATTTTATGTAATAGACCTATATCAAAAAGCCAAAAGACAGTTAAAGACATAACAGCTGATGAACTGAACACCCATTTCTCAAACATCGCTACTAAAATCATATCATGTGATAAGTCAAATGAAAATGATCTCCAATACTTAGAACAATATATTGAATCAAAAGAAATTAAATTCCCAGTTGAATTATTGCCAATGACAATTAAAGACGTGTTGGAAAGTCTATCTCTCCAAAAAAATTCCAGAACACGTGACCTTGACAATCTGGATGGAAAAATATTGAAACTTTCTGGTCCTATTATAGCTGAAACACTGACATATCTATATAACTTGTGTATAGATAAAAGCAACATTCCTCTCATATTTAAAAAGGCAAAAGTCATACCAGTCCACAAATCTGGAGATTCTTCTTGTCCTTCAAATTACAGACCAATTTCAATCCTATCGGTCTTATCCAAACCCATTGAAAAACATATCCAAAAATCTTTATATTCCTACTTTGTTAACAACAACCTAATAAATGAAGATCAGTCAGGCTTTCGTAAAAACTATTCTTGTCACACAGCTCTAACTCAACTTACAGACAGTCTCTTACACAATGTAAATGAAAATAACTATACAGGCCTAATTTTTGTTGACTTTGAAAAAGCATTTGATGTAATTAATCACTCCTTGCTAGTGCGTAAACTTCACCTATACAAACTAACACCTGAAATAATCAATCTTTTAAAAAGTTTTTTGTTAGATAGACAGCAGCTGGTAACTGCAAATAATCAAACATCAGAATTAGTATCTATTAGATATGGAGTACCACAAGGATCAATATTGGGTCCTCTTTTGTTCTCAATATATGTAAATGACTTACCCTTATTTCTAGATTGTAGCTGTGAAATGTTTGCTGATGACACATCCCTCTATTGTAGTGATACTGACCCCCACAGACTAACACTCAAACTTCAAAACAATATCAACAAATTGATTACTTGGACTCAATTAAACCATATGTCCTTAAATGCTCAAAAAACTAAAAGTATGTACGTACTAGCATGACAAAAGAGGCAAAAAATGAAAAGTAAATTTCAACCTCTGTTGATAGATCAAAAAATCATTGAAGAAGTTGACTCACACAAAATTCTGGGTGTAATTATCGACAATAATCTTACTTGGACTGACCATGTGATGGCACAAGGAAAACCTCTTACAAACAAGGTACGTCAGCTATCAAAAATAAAACACTTTCTAGCTAGTCATTCACACAAACTCTTTTTTTGTGGACACATCTTGCCTATAGTTGACTATGCCTCATCTCTTTGGGACAACTGCAGTGAAACTAATTTGAAATTCATCCATCGATTATATAAAAGAGCACTAAAACTTGTCCTATTAAAATCAAGCTCCCTAACCATCAATGATTATAAGCTAACAAATATTCTTACATTTCAAAACAGGCTTTATCTCAATAAAGCTCTATTTGTACAAAAAGTTGTCAATGGAAATGCCCCTCCCAAGATCACCAATACATTCAAAATTAATGAGCACAGGCATAGCCATCTACTAACATTTCCCAGACCCAGAAACAATCTTTACAAAACAAGCTTCCTATATTCAGGTAGTGATTTATGGAACAAGCTCCCAAAACATTTAAAATGTATCAAAAATAAAAATCAGTTCAAAAATCAGTTGAAAAATCACTTAATGCCCTTATGCAAAAATGTTTCAGAACTACACATCAATCCAATCAACCATACTTAGAACAGACTAAAGATATTGATACTCTCTGCTAACCCCGAAAAATCTTTCACGTGTGGCTCACTGTGACTGAAAAAGCTACACTTTGCTTGCTATATATGTATGTGGAAGGGGGAAAAGGTGGAGAAAGGGTTTTTTTTATTTTATTTTTTTTATATATAATTTAATTTTGAACAGGATAGGGAATAAGTGATGTATGCAAACACGTGTATATTCTGCAAATTCACAAGGAGAAAACCAAACCACTGATCTGATGACTAGATTGGATTTTTTTTTTCTATGCATTTTTTTTTTCACTTACCCAGTTTAATAGTTTCAGGATAAATATTAATTTTTTAAAACATTAATTATACTAATGAGACTATTAGTACTATTATATTTATATCATTTTGATAAGTGGAAAGGCCTTACTTTTTTGTTCTGGTTGTTGTTGTGTATGTTTTTTGTGTTTTTTTTTTGTTTTTTGTTTGTTTGTTTGAATGTTTTTTTGTTGTTTTTTTGTTGTTCATATGTGTAGGGTTTTTTATTTATGAAATATAATCATAAATCATTATAATTCTTCTGGTTGCTGTTTGTGTTTTTCCCCCTTCCTCTTTAATACCCCCTCCCCACCTGTTCCCACCCCCCCTCCAAATTTTTTCTTTTTTGAGTGTGTGGGTTTTTTTGTGTGTGTTTTTTTTGGGGGGTTGTGTTTGTTTGTTTGCTTGTTTTTTTGTTTGTTTTTTGCTTTAGTTTTGTTTTGCTTGGTTTTTTATCGTTCATTATGTTTGTTTGGTTCTCTGTTGCTTTTGTTTGTTTATTAGTTTTTTTGTTAGTTTGAATGTTTGTTAGTGTATATGTTATTTCCTCTCAGTGGAGATTGGTATTATCATATGTATTGTTGCGTTTGTTTTTCGTTGTTTTTTTTTTTTTGTTTTGTTTTGTTTTGTTTTTTCTTTTCTTCCTCATAACATATAAGTATGAATTGAAGTGTGGAGACAATGTAATCTGACGTAAGTTGCTTATTGACATTTCATGGATTTTTTTTTGATTTTTTTTATTTAATTTTTTTTTTGTTTAAAG
>JASPKP010001264.1:10000-25000 GCA_030674155.1 Stramonita haemastoma
ATACTAGTTTAATTTTACCAGAAAATATGGAACAGCAAAGTGGATGGAGTCATGAACAACTTTCTATTCTTGATAACCATATTTCTTACTACATGACTTGTGCTGATATTGTAAACAGAATAAAAACAGGGGGACCAGCAGAAAGCAAAAAACTACCTGCTTTTCCTTCTCTTCCAAAAAGAAAGCTGTCATCTTTGTATGGAGAGCAAGCAAAAAAACAAAAGATGATGACGCCGGAAGAACTTCACCAGTACTTGAAAACAAAGGAGATAGATGTTAGACAAAAAGTAAGAAAAGAAGTCTTTGCCTTTTCTCCGGAGGAAATAGTGACTTTAAACATTGCTGTTGCAAAACTGAAAGAAGGATATAGACAAATTCAAAGACAAGAGGCTACTAGCATGTTTTTTAATCTGCAGTATGGTTGTCTTTTAGATGACACCTTTGAACTCTATGCAAAAGAAAAGGAAAGTGGAGTACAGACTCAAAAATGGGAAGATTGGTTGAGACAACATATTGGAATCTCCCCTTCCTATTCCCGTAAACTGAGGGTGATATCTCGATTGCTGAGACCATACATAAACAGGTTTTCTACTGTTGGACTACCTTTCATTGAAGTCTACTCCATGAGAAAAGAACTAAAAGCAATGTTTTCATATAGTGAGGAGATAAGGCAGTATTGGTCCACTTCCATTCAACATGCAATACAGTTTGAAACACACTCTTCTCAAGAGCCACAGCAGGGAACTGCCACGGTCTAGCTAGACCGCGTGAAATGAATATTAAACAGGCACACGTCACAGCCTATAGCAGAAAGCCACGCTTCAACGGCCGCGGTCTAGGTGGACCGTGGCTTTGTTACGTCCTATTCAACAGGCTGCCTTTGAGGCGGCCGCTGAATGTACTTTATACAAATGCCCTGTTTATTAAATCAGGCTTTGATAAGTGCACTCGGTGGCTGCTTTGAACTTTCAACAACAGCGTAATGGAAGAACAACCAGAAGTTCCCCACCCCTCTTCAAAAACACTTCCTTAACACATGCACCGGCCCTTTCCCACTGCATTCAGAACAAGTTATTTTCAAAACTTAGCAAGTTGTTTATAGGTTCCTATCAAGTTATACAAGTCTGAATAGTTTTGATTAGTTTCAGACAGATTAAAAATGTTATTAGATAGTTTTGGAATAATAGTTACACATGTTAAGTTCTTTTTAAGAACTGCAAGAAGCCAATCCTAAGTTACTTTCAAGAAGTTAGTAATAACAACTTATCAAGTTATTAATAACTATCTAATCAAGTTCTACAAGAACTACTTACCTAATACTTATTAAGTTATTAATAAGTATCTAATCAAGTTCTACAAGAACTACTTGCCTAATACTTAACAAGTTATTAATAACTATCTAATCAAGTTCTACAATAACTACTTGCTTAATATTATTGCATTAAAAATGGATCATTCTGAAGTTTTAAGCGTGTTGATGGTTTTTCTTCTTCTTTTACTTCTGTCTTTGTTTCTTTTTTATGCAGTTGTTCTGGCTTTGCTGGCTTTGATGGCTTATATTCTTTATATAAATTGTAAGCCAGATAACCACCAACACCAACCATGACAAACCCCATTGCCTTATAAGACATTTGACTGTCTTCTTTTGTAACTTCTTTTTTGTTTTCTTTTGGAAGTAATGGCTCTGCTGACTCATTATTCTTAGACAACAGTTTTTGTTTGGTTTGTTCATTTATTTTTTTTAGACGATTCCACTCAGCTAATCTTTTACCAGCCACAACTCGCCCAGGATGTTTAGTTACTGTGGAAACTTGGGGGATCGCTTGTGGAGTCACTTGACTCTCCAAGTGACTTGACTCTCTTGTCACTTGACTCTCCAGTTGACTCTTCTCTTGGTTGCTCATTTTTTATACAACTAAAATCTATATGATTAAAAGTAATCAGTCCCATAGCTAATGGGGCTAAGAACGTTCCAAATCTATAGTACAGATCACACCCAACAGATTCTAAAGACTTTGTTAGAATGGGGTCCTGCGCCAAATCATATATGAAGTCTTGTTCTGAATCAACAGGAGCAAAACGACTTACTAACTTTACGTATAAACTTAAAACTGTTTGACCAACGCTTTTTACCATTCTTGATCCTAACTGTGCTTCATATCTGTTGTAATATTTTTCAATGTCTTGCACTGACATTTGTTGAATCTTATCCAAACTAAACTCTGTTCCTAGGTACTGTTTTGTTTTTCCACAGGCAGCAAGAGAATATAATCTTTCTTTTTTAGTAAGCAGTGCTTGCTCATCAGTAACTGTAATCTCAGGAACACTGGCACATTGTAGCAGATCATCACAATTCATTTTTTTATTTACTTTAAAAAAAAAAAGAAATCTAAAAATGAGTGCTGAAAAAACTGTTGTAAACCTTATCTACCATTCTGCTGTGATTGGGGGATTAAGTGTTGGTTACACAATGCTCGGTAAAAGTTTATTCAGAATAAAAGCGGCAGACCTAGGAAAACTAGATTTTGAAGACTCTGCAAAATTGGTTGCTGTAATAACAGCTTCAATTGCAACAAAAGACTTTTTAGTCAAACAGGGAATAATTCCAGAAAATATTAATATGTAAAAAATGGCTTCTCTTGTTATGATGGTTGGCGGTGCTGTGGTTAATGCATTAGCATTCTCAGGCAGCAATTATATGTTTAGTAAACTGCGAAACGATGAAGAGAGACAAAGACATAACAAAGCAATGGAACAACTGGCAGCAGCACAGGACGCCTATGATAAACAAAGACTTGCACAGTTAGATTTTATTAATGAAAGACTTAAACAACAAGGACATGCTGCATATACATTTAAGAACGTCGACAATGCTATCAAAGAATACTATTTAGTGACAGGTGAAAAACTGCAACAATCTGCCCCTCCAAAGTTAACAGACTTTTACCAACTAACAGAAAAACAAAAAGGGGGAGAAATAGCCTTTATTGTGATTGGCATGACTGTTGTGTATTTTATAGCCCAAAAGATTGGTTAGTATTAAAAAATGGACACTAAGCTAGCTAAAATTTATTATTCACCCAAAGGTTACTGGAAGGGTCTAACAGCTATTACAAAGCTTAGTGAAGCTGCAGGTGTTAGTGAATCCACAGCAAAGGCATGGCTGTCCAAACAAGCAGTATGGCAAATATACTTACCTGCACCCAAACGAATAAAACGACCTCACTTTGTTAACACAATACCAAACGACACACATCAAATGGACCTTTTATATTTGCCTCACGACACAATAAGAAGAAAGAGATTTAAATATGCGCTTACTGTTATTGATCTGGCATCAAGATACAAAGATGCAGAACCATTAACACAGAAGAGCGCCATTGCTGTTGCTGTTGCTCTACAAGAAATTTACAGTCGTGGTCCACTGACTTATCCTCGTATGGTTCAAGTTGATGATGGAAAGGAATTTAAAGGACAAGTTAGTCAACTGCTGTTAAAACACAGAGTTGTTATTAAAAGAGGCATTCCAGGCGTTCACAGATCACAGGCTTTAGTGGAAAACTTCAACAAGCAGTTGTCTGAACGGCTGTTCTCATATCAGTACCATAGAGAAATTCTAGACAATGCTCGTAACACTGACTGGGTTAGAAGACTTTCCCCAGTACTGCGTGCTATGAATGATGAAGAATCAAAGGCCACAGGATTAAAACCCATCAAAGCAATTAAACTCAAATCGATTGGTATCAGCCAACATTCAACAACTGACAAACTAATACCATTTGGAGTGAAAGTAAGGCACCTGTACGCACCAGGTGAGGCAGAAGGTGACAGCCGAAGAAGAGCAACTGACCCTATCTGGAGCATGGATACCTATGAAATTAAAACAGTTATAAGAATGAATCCCCTGTGTATTATTTAAGAGAAACACCTACATCAAAACGACCAGCGCCAAAAAGAGCATTTGTAAAGGAAGAACTCCAAATAATCCCGCCAGTTAGTTAATTTGTGTATACGTTTGTGTGTTTAAAATGGAAGCTCAGACAACTAGTCCTGTTATTACTTATGTTTTCATTACAGGTGATAATCGCATGCGCATTGTTTTTCCTGAATGGCAAAATAAATATGCTGGTGTTCACTTAGAAAGCTCTGATAAAGAATTACTATTAAAAGAACGAGAGTATGACCGTGACACCCCCATATTACAAATGTTTGTTCAACAGTTTACAGTTCATGAATTAAATGGGAGGACCGTAATAAAACCATTTACACCAGGCCATTTCGATGATCTAGAAACCCATGAAAACAATATGTTAGAATATTTATTTAATAACAAAAAAAGCGATTCATGCTGTTTTAATATTTGAAGACTAAAAAAAAATGTAAAGCTATTTTAATAATAAAAAAGGTGCTGTTTTTATATATAAGAGTAAATAAATGTAAGCTATTTATTTTTTTGTTTTGCAATGACCAATTGCATATGACCACTCTGGGTGTACAAACACGCGCTTTGTGTTGTTAGAATCTAATGACTTCTTTGTTACAACAGTTGTGTTGATCTGATGCAATTCAGACCTTAGTTTTACATTGTCATGATGAAACACCTTAGAATCAAAGAGTGCTTCTTTATAGTTGTCGTGTGATATAGCCATCTTAACTACAGGTTTGCTGATCCCTTTTGCTTTTTTAATAACACTGGTTTGACTAGCGACACTATACATTTTTGCTCTCAAACCAACATACTCTTTTATTCTAGTTCCATTCATTTCATCTTTCATCTTACCAATAACCTTTTTATTTACAACTGAATGTAAAGGACTGTCTTTAGGGTAATCACATGTGTCATACCAACTGTCCGATCCCTTAGCTACTTCTGTCTCCATGTCTTTATAAAAGTCTTCAGTTGGAATGTCCAGAATAAACGAGTCAGTGTCCGTGTACAGGACTCTAGACTCTGGATACAATGGTTTAAAGTAGTCATAGAGAAATTCTAACATTAACAGCTTAGACAACTCTAACACAGTAAACCCAATAAACACTGGCTTGTCTAAATTTACCCGAAGCTTCTTCATCATAATGCCATACAAAGAATCATGAAATTTTCTGAAGTTCTGGTACTGTGGTTTTGATGTCAACTTAATTGCTTGGTTCTCTTCAGTTACCAGTCTGACGTCTTTACGTTTGTGGGGGTTCTCCATTGTCTTTCCAAAACAGCTGTTGTTCATTAACTTAAAGAAGTCCTTCTCTGAAGTATCAGTTGCCTTAGTTCTAAGCTCTGTGTTCTTCATGATGTATGGTTTCATGAACTGCCCTTGATCAAACCAAATCATGCGGTGAACGGCTGTAAGGCAGAGTCCATGTCTTAGGTAAAACTGGAGTAGTCTGTAATGGCAGACATACTTTTTTTTGTTTAACAGATTTGGCACAAGCTTAGGTGGTTCAGCTCCTATCTTCTTTCTTTCTGCTGCTAATGGATAATCGTTATGCCGGTCATGAAGTTCAATTGGATATTCTAAGTCTACTTCTGCAATCAACCCCAATGGCTGATAGGGGGACATTGTGTGCAAGGTGTTCAGAAATTCATTTACATCAAATGGGCCTGGTAACATTTTAAAATTGCGTAAAGGAAGTGACTGACACATAGCCCAACCATATAGGTTATTAGCGTCTAAATACATAATATAGTTGGATGGTTTATTAGGATCATAGTCATCTAAATATTTGTTGTTAGCTTTACAGTAACTATGTGATGCCATGCTGATTCCACCACGCAGTCCATTCTCAATCATTTGGAGCATGGGCAGGTCAGACAGCAGGTCGATCTTTACACCTGTAAACTTTAAGAACGCATCCCAACTCATGCCAGGTGCAGAAATGTAATGAGAGGGATCCAGACTATAATGTTTTTTGCATGTTTTTCTGTAGTTCTCAAAGACATCTGCTAACAAACAAACGTCAGCCATTAAGTAGTTGTCATGGTAATCTGCCATGGTCTTACACTTTAATTTTTCCCATGCTGCCTTTGCATGTTGGAAATCAGAGTCACTAATGTCTTTACCTTTTAGACTACTAAAAAATGCGCCTTTAGGTGGTAGGGCGTCTTCATCAAACCTATTCCAACTGTTCATATACTCATAAGGATAAACGCCTTTACGCACTAGAGATGGATCAAAGTATTTTTCTGTAATAGGACAACAGCTCAGTGATGCAGCCAAGGATTCTAATGTACCCATCATGTGCTGAGCTGAATCATAGAAGGATAAATAATTCAGAGTGAACGTCATGTACTTTTCCGAAGACTGGGCAATACAACTAACCTTTTGAAATTCATCAGTTACGGCCTGTAAAATAAGATGGGAATCATACCCACGTAAGTTATGGAAGAAGATGGGTAATTTCCAAGTCTTTGGTTCAAACTTAAGCTGCAGGTTACAATTAGAATGTGCTGCTCCCCTAAACTTACCACTGATGTGATCATGATCTCTTACAGTTGGGTTGTCTTCTGTGTTTTCTAATGTATGGCCGCAGATCCAACAATGTCTTGCTAAATTATATTGTTCTTGATCTTCGGTAGTCATAATAATTTCAGAAAGGTTGAGTCGATTAGATAAGTCAGCACGTAATTTTTTCATTTGTTCTAAGAAGTGTTTTGCTGCATCAGGCCCTCTATATAGCTGTGGTTTTGTGTGTTCGCCATCTGACCTAACAACAATAAAAGCGTACGAGCAGATTTGATGATTATTAACTACAGCAGTTTTAGGTAATGTTTTTGGCTTAGGTCCTTGGTATGGAACTATAATAGATTCGAAGTCAGCATAAACAACGTAAGGATTGGGCTGTAATTTTTTCCAGTTCTTAAAGCTTACTGTGCTACCAGGTTTTGGAGTAATAAGTTTTGTAATACAGTCAGTAGAGCTCTTACAATGTTCTCTGTGTTTAAGGGCTGCTTCAATAGATGAAATCCTTACTAAACATCTTCTGCAGAACTCTTGTTTTTTACAATCTGCTGTTGTGTATGCTAGTAGTCTACTCATTGTGCGAATTAAAGTATAATGCTGTTTTGCACCATCTGTTACTAAAAGTAAGTCAACATGTTTGGCATGTGGCTCTCCTACAGTTGGTGACTCACTGGATATTCTAAGCGGCAGAAGATTATCTTCTTCAGACCATGTATATACGTTTACAGTGATTGGTTTGTTCTGGGATTCGAATTGTTCGATTCTCTCTAATCCCACTGGAAAGTCAATTCCATTAAAGTTAAGTTCATGTTCGTATTGTTCATAGTTGGAGACTCTCTCCGCATTCTTTCGAACATAATAAAGCTTTGCTAGAATACACCACATAAAACATTTATCATCTGAATTTTTAATGTTTAAGACTGCACGTTTTAAAACCAGTGTTCTAGGTAAAGGAATGTAAGACTTACCAACAAATGGGAAAAACTTAGTCTGGTATAATTTGATCTGCAATACTTTACCTTCTGTCCAGCCAGAACCTCTCAGTTTTGCTTCTTCTGAAGCCATGTTAAACCGATCAACCATTTCATCAGCCCAGCTAGCAGTGAAATCATTGTAAGAATAAACAGCTTTCTGCATAGTTGACACCCACGCTTGTATGGTTTCCTCTGACACAGTAGTATATTCGATGTTCATAGCTATTTGCACCTTAACTGGAGGGAGTATTGTTAGCTTGTCTGGTATTTGGGCAATAGCATGTTGAATGCTTGCATAAGAGTTAGTGTTATCAATTATTTCTAAGTCAGTCTCTTGAAATATACTGGAAATTTTACGGCCACCCCTAGCAGGAGTTATTACTACGTTAGTATCTTCAAAAAAACTGGGAATTTCTGTCATATTGAGTTTCTATTTCTAACTCAAAATATTTACTTAAATTGAAAATCAATTGGGGTTTTTTTTAATCATAATCCACAGTATTTTTGCATTTGGAATTATAACTTACTGTAAACACATGATTACCCCATGTTACAGTTAGGTCTTTAGAACAGAGTTTAATTTTTCGCTCATTTGTTTTAGGCATTCCTTTTTTATTGACTCCAAGTCTGGTTGTTGAGAAAAAGCGACTCGAGACTTTTTTTGCATCTCAAACTTTTGCCGTTTATAATCATCATAGTCTGCTTGCAAACGATTGAACTCTTCATCTGTAATCTTAGAGTCTGCTAAGGCTTTGCTTATTATTAGTCTGAATGAACTAAGTTTAGCAGTTGCTAACTGAACCATAGCTGTGTGCTTTTGTAACTTTGGCTTTATTTTTTTGTAAGCAACACTCAAAGCTAACGAACATAATCCAAAGCCTACTGAAACAGCACCAAGCATAACAGCTGCTGGACTCCCAATGCCTGTTGCTAAAAGTCCTACACTTGTTCCTGATGTCAGTGTAGCAGCAGTTGCCGTTCCGCTGTTAATGTATGCTAACGCATTAAAAAGAGAAGAATATGATCGTTTGGTTTTGTTGTATTTTGCCAGGTCTTGCTCTAGTTCACGCTGTATTTGTGTAATGTTGGACAGCCTGAAGGATTGTGCACTGTCATCCAATGGTTCTTCTTTTGGTATTTTTGGATACACTGTAACATGAGACATTTTTTTTAAAATAATAAAAAATATTTTAATTTAATGTAGTTATTTCAGTTAGAATATCTTCAGTAAAAATGCTTTCAGTAAAGTAGAATCCAATAAGATCTAAGTGAGTAAGATTAATATATGTTAATTCAGTTAGAATATTCTGCTGAATGTTTAGGATTACCTTGTCGCTGGAAGAGACGGCCTTTATTTCATCACCATTGTTTTGAATAGCTACAATTATTCTTAATGTGTCAACACCTAAATTTTGCCAAGCAATTCTAATTCCTTTTATTAGATTATCACTAACACCTACAACTCCATCATCACCAGTGATATCACGTTGTATAGAAATGTCAAATATCATAGTGAACTTGTTTGGTAAAGGCATTTCAGGCATGAACTGCAATTTAGTGGTGGAAATTTTAGTTACAGATGCTTTTCTGTGTAGCAAGTACTGTTTCTTTTCAAAGAGAACAATTTCGATTTCACGTCTGCTGTTGTTCTCAGGCATAAGACTAATAAGCAATGGACCAGCATTGAATGCCTTCCTGAAATGTCTTCCTTTGTCAAAGAAAGTGTATGGACTTACAAATTCAAATTTGATTTCCCAGTCGATGAACGGAATAAGGTGCCATTTGTTTTCTTTCCGAACAAGTTTATATTCTAAGTTATCAATGTTTTCTACTTCTACATTACGCAGTTGCTCTAGCTTAGGATTCTTTTTGTCTTCACTTATCTCTTTGCGTTTATAATAACCGTCTTCAGTGTATTCAAATCCATAAACTTCACCAATCTCTCCATTTAGATCAAAGTCTTGTGCGTCTGCTAGATCTTTAAGTTCAAAAGTAATACATCTAATAGGTGCGCGCATAACTGGCAGTTCTGGCCCCCGGGACATTGTTTTTTACATGGCTGATTTTATTTAATTTCTAAAACAACATAAAAGTCGTTGCCTGGAACATTGTTTTTTACATGGCTGATTTTATTTAATTTCTAAAACAACATAAAAGTCGTCGCATATTACATCTTTACCTTTTTGATCTGTAATTCTTAGGCTTAGTCTTTCGTGATGGCCACAAACTAAGGGTTTAAACTGTAAGTTAGAAAATGTTTGAATCTTAACATCACAGTATGATGCATTACCTGCTGGAATAACTCTCAGAATAGTTGATGGTCGGCCATTGTACAAGTTTTCATTAGTGTTTAGTTGGTCTAGGTGTATATGCATCAATGAATTGATTGCAAGGTCAATGGGATTTTCTCCTTCGAAAGTGTTATTCTTTTGAACACCTATAAGTGCATATATTGGTTTATTACTAGTTTGAAACCCTAACATTTTAGCTAGGGCTCCTGCAAAGTTAAAGGTTTCTGGCTGAAGATCTGGGTCCGGTTTTAATGTTAGCATTATTTTTAGGTTTGCATCATTAAGTTTTAGATCAACTCCATAGTCACTTAGTATTTCTTTAAGAGTGCAAAATCCGTAATAACCATCTGGTATGGTCAAAAGACTTCGTACATTTCCATGGCGATCTAATCTTTGAACCCAATTGTTTTCTTTTTCCCTGCTTATATTAAACCATTTAACTTTGTAAACAATTTCGTGTAGAGCTGCTTGCAAGTTTCCATGATTGTTATCAAGCGGATAATCTAAAGCAATAGGTCCTTGGTTTGTTAAAGTTATGAACATTTTTAAATATTACATAAAAAAATGAATGTGTTCAAATATAACAAGGAAGCAAAATATGCAGTTGGCGCTGTGGGTAATCCTAAAAACTTAATAGTCAATAGTTTAGTTGTTGCAGTGAATCAGTCAGAGAGTTTTAAAGTAAAAGTAAGTAGCCCGCTAAATAAATATTTAAATCCCCCTATCAAAAACGATGGCATAGCAACGATGTGGCTTAGTCATCCTATGCAGTTTTATCAAAATCAATTAAACTTTGCTATGTATTGCGCAACAACTGGATGTGGGGTATCATATGCAAACCACTTAAATCACCATAACCTGTTGGTTAGGTCGGTGTACAGGTTTCATTTTTATTATCAGTTCAGGCGTTTGTTATCTGAACTCCAAGTACCATTACCCCATGACAAGTCCTTTAATCCTTTCAACAACAGAATGGATATGAAGGCTTTTGAACGTATTTGTAATGAATTTGGCATTGCGTTTAAAGCAGACTTTAGACAAAAGTTAGATCATAATCACGGCATGGGTTCTCTTTATTTATGGGGGGCACACAGAATATATAATTTTGACTATTGGCCAGGACATACTTCCTTTGATTCAGGCACAGCTGTTCGTCTGGGGTCAATAGTGCAAGAACATAAAAACGCATGGACCACATTTATCTTAGATCAAAGCAACGGATTTACTAGGGCTGGTATAGAACGAATAAACGATTCTATTCGTACTTATGTATGGTGTTTGCTGGGTTCACAAGCACAAACAAGATCAAACATAATGGATCAGAGCACGGGGTTCGATGCACAAAAACAGTACTTAGCCAATTTAGAAGATGCAATAAATTCAACAGTTGAT
Organism: Stramonita haemastoma; assembly: GCA_030674155.1. Taxonomy (NCBI): domain Eukaryota; kingdom Metazoa; phylum Mollusca; class Gastropoda; order Neogastropoda; family Muricidae; genus Stramonita; species Stramonita haemastoma. The sequence continues at coordinate 21,113 of JASPKP010001264.1, forward strand.
TTACCATCTAGTATTAAACGATATCAAGATGTTTTAAGATATGCAAGATCAAAAGTAGACTTTGCTGTTGGCATTGGTTTATACATGCTGCCTTCTGATCTTGGGCTTCAAATGGGAACAATAATAAATTATAATAATGAAATCCTTGTTGCAGGCGATGACCAAAAACTTGGCAAAAATATAGATATAAATTCTGATCCAGTACAAAGTATACCAAGGCCTGTACAAAGTATACCAAGGCAAAGCAGAGACCCCATTAAAAAAATTAATAATGATGCTCATGAATCTGAAAAAGTAGCACTTGTTGTTGGACTAACTTTTATAGGATTAGCTGCCCTTTATTTTACTAAGAAGTAATCCAGTGACTAAAACAGCTAATGTCCATAAGTGGTCAGCCATAAACCCAACTACTTTGCTTGCAGTAGACAAAATCCAGCTTACAATTGTGCCCAGTATACCTGGCAGGGCATCAATTGCTTTAGCTGCTAATTTTTGTAAAAGATTTTTTAGATGCTCTAATTGTTTTTTAATCCATGATTTGTCTGAAGGTGTAGGTGGCGTTGGTGGCACTGGCAGCGTGTGTGAACCACCAGTTAAAGCATACACTAAAGTACTTATAGCAAAACCCATTGCTGTTAAAACGCTTGCTATTGTGATTCCTTGTTCTCTAAACAATGTTCTTATGCGCTCAGCTAGAGATGAGTCTTCATACAAAATTCTTTGAATGGTTTCTCTTATTCTGTTCACTTGGGTCCGTAATTGTTCACGATTTACAGACAGTACTTCTAATCTTGTAGCCCTCTCTTGTTCAAGATCTCTTAGTCTCTGTTGTATTCTGTTTTTGTCGTCTTGATCTAAGTTGAGGTCGTCTGCATCAGCAAGCTTTTGTTTTTCTCTGTTTATATGTTCGTCTAGCTCGCCCAGTTTAGCAAGATTGTTTATTAGTTCTCCTCTGATGGTTTGTAGTGATTCATTAAGGGCTACTATTTCTCTCATTAGCAGTGGCGGATCATGGATTGTTTTTAATGCTGTTTCTTCTTGGGGTTCAATAAAACTTGTTTCTTGAATTAATTCGTCTGCCGCTCTACTTAGGTCTTTAAGAGGAACAGACTGAACTTGTCTGTCCGTTGGTAAATCTTGCAACGTTTTCTGAAGGTTGGCAATAGCAGATTGTCTTACTTCTGAACTTGAAATAATGTTCAATCGCCTTTGGTCACTAGTACTCAGCCTGCTTTTAATTGTACTCTTTTTTAAAAACTTTGTGGAGTCTGGTCTAGTAGTTAGCTGCACAAAATTTCCTTGATCATTCTTTACAAATAAGTGGTTACCCTCTCGTAATTCAAAGTCATTAGGATCAAGTACTTCAGGTAGATCTTGACCTATACTGTTATAAAATGATCTTATTTTAGATTCTGCCAGTTCACGACGAATTGTTTGTGAACGAGTAGGAACAGCTTCCCCCATATCATCACCAGGTTCAAAAACATCATAGTCTTCATCTATGCCTGCCATATTTTTAATAATTAAATTTTATATCTAAGATTTAAAAACAATGGCACAATCATATGGTACAATACTTGATCCGCACAGAAGACTGAAAGAGCCTCTTGGTGTAAAGGGCATTAGGCAGTCTATTGTCATAAGCAATAATCCATCAACAATAGACCAAGATCAAATTTTAACCATTAGATTTCCTAATCTTGGAGCAAATGATGTGATCGTGCCAGGCACGGCAAGGGTTGCATTTAAAATAGACCTTGAATCAGAAGACGATGCCAACAGAACTGTGGTTAATAACTTGGGTAGGGCAATTGTCAAAAAAATTACTATTAAACTAGAAGGCAGAGAAGTGTTATCTCTAAACAATTCAGACATCTTTTTAATCTACTGTGATCTCTGGTTAACTGCAAATGAAAGAAAAGATCGTGTATACCAGGGAATACAGGACGACAAAGGTATTAAACATAGAATAGGTGCTGGAGATGCTGCAGAAAACACTAAAGATCAGGCTATTGCTGCAGTATATGGTAACAGATTTTGCATACCACTAGACTTTGAACTGCTGAACACACATTTACCTTATTATCAAGGAGCGCTAAAAGACAGGTTGTCATACGAATTAACATTTAATGATCATAGTCGGGTAATAAAATCAGCGGATACTTCAGCAAAGTATACAATTTCTGACATCTCATTAGAGTTTGAGATTGTTCATCATGCTGAACTAGCAAGACTGATTGCACAGCAGTATCAGTCAAGGTTAGCAATTTATTATGAGAGAGTACTACATCACAGCACATTACAAAAAAGTAGGGCTGAAACTATTTGGAATTTAAACCTTAACACACCTGCGAGATCAATGAAAGGTATTTTGATGCTGTTTGAAGATGTAAGAAAACCATACCAAAGATTAAGCGAACGTTTTCTACAATCCCAAAATATCAAAGTTAACATGCACGATTGAAGGTCAACCAAACCAGGTGTATGCAAGCGGGCTTTTGCCATATCAACATTTTGATGAAGCACGAAAATTTTTTGCTGGCGGACGACTAAAAGATCCAAGAGCTGATATAGTCAGTAAAGACCTTCATCTTCATGATGTTAGACTTGAAGAATACTTAACATTTAAATATGCTTTGTGGTTAGACCTTAGAACAACTGAAGACAACAAGTTGCATGGCAGCGGCAGAAGAATTGAAAATGGATCTGAAGGAATAACTATTCAGATCTTTAAGGAGCAAGAAGAAGACAAGCCAGTTAATATTCATTTGTATGTGGTATCTGATGCTCAGTTGAATATTGAAGACAATAGATTAAAAGATGCTGTGTATTAAAATGGAAGATTTAAAGTTTTTAACGAAAGATCCCCATTGTTCCTTAATTTGTGGACAAACAGGGTGTGGAAAAACAATATTTGTTCTTGATCTTTTACAAACAATATACAGTAATCACTTTGAACATATAGTAATATTCTGTACAACATTGAAGTATAATAAAACATACAAGGAAAGACAATTTGTATGGCTAGATGATAAAGTTTATTTGGTTGATCCAAGCAACAGATTAAGCGATTACTTAGAGCATTTTTACAAACTATTTGAGGGAACACAAACATTGTTTATATTAGATGATTGTTCAGCCGAACAAGACATGATTAAAAAAAGAAAGACTCTATCTAAGCTAGCTTTTAGCGGAAGACATGCTGGAGTTAGTGTGTGGGTGTTAACTCAAAAATATAATTCAGTGTTAAAAGACTTTAGAGAACAGCTTAAAACGGTTGTGTTGTTCTATACAAAGGACAGAAATAGTTTTGATGAATGTTTGTGTGAGAATGATGTAATTGAAACAAAAGAAGAGAGAGATAAGATTAAACAACAGCTAAAGAATAATAAGTTTTGTAAACTGGTATTAAAAACAGATAATCCTACTTGCTATGTTTGTAGCAGTTAAAAAATGACCTTTGACTTCTATCAGGTACTTAACCGTTTGACTTCTAGCAGGTACTTGACAGGCAGTACACCAAAAGCTCCCCTTGTGCCTCTTTTCCAATTCGCTTCCCCAGTGGTTACCCTATTTTTTTTATACTTCCGGGCTGGCATTGTGTTATCGATCTGGTTTGCTGCCCGGCGGAGTTTGCCTTACATATTTAATTTTTCATTTTAATTCCTTTAATATTTAATTTTTCATTTTTTTTGGTGTGTGTGGCTACATAAGAGAATAGTAAAACCTATGTTCAAAATTAAGGCCAAACCGCCAGGTTTGGGCTTGAGCTTGAACATAGGTTTTACTATTCTCTGTATGTATGTATGTATGTATGTATGTATGTATGTATGTATGTATGTATGTATGTGTATGTGTGTATGTGTGTATGTGTGTATGTGTGTATGT
>JASPKP010001264.1:27500-30574 GCA_030674155.1 Stramonita haemastoma
CCAGAGACTTGCTTCCTTTGCCAACCCCTCTCCCTCCCGCTAATTTTGATCTCCCTGGGGCCATGAATGTCACTGACCTGATTTGATTTAGCTTTCTGTCTTCATCGTCGTCACTGATCGTAAGTCCGTTGAAAAGACAGTGACACAGATTGAATATGCAAGGAGACTTTGTAAAAAGGAAGGAATCCGTGTGAAGGTTTTACAGGCTATTTACCAGAAAAAGATGGTGGAAGGAGGAAGAAGCCTCCAGAGTTGATGGCTTCTGTTGCCGAGTTAGTCGTCTTTGTGCTGACAATTACTTTGCTGTTTTGCTAGTGCGAGCTGCATGCTTTGGGTTTGTGTCTCATGAGTGGGCCCTGAGTAGGCCATGGTTCATGTTTTCCTTTTGAAACAGACCTCACTGATAACGTAGCTTCACTGTGTTTTCAGTCATCAGTGGGTAGGAATTTTAAATTTATATATATATATATTTTTTTTTTTTACTAGAGCTTCTCTTTTGTATTTTCGCTGTGAAAATATCATAAAAATAGTTTCTTGTCTTTTGTTACTTCACAATATTGACTCAAGAAGTCCAAACTCGATCAGTATTTCTATGTTTAAGTGATTTTGATGGCAAAGTGATTTTGATGGCAATTCACTTCTTTTAACATATTTATCTTATCTTTTTTGTTAGCCTTGATGAACTCTCATGCAATTGAAAACGTTAGGCTAAAATTCATAAGCGCAGACTGAGGTATGTTGATCATGAAAACAGAAACGCACAGAGAAACCAGTTCTTCAAGGCAAGGGCAAGGACAGAAGGAAAAGCGGCAGACCACCGACATCCTATATTGCCAACATCACTGAGATCGGTGGTCTGGGAGGGCTAGAGGAGATCGTATAACTGGGAAGAGCCAGAGAGATAGAGGGCAAACCCTGGTGACATTAGTGGAGCTCCAACCGACGACAGCGGCGATGGAGACAGTTAGCTGAGTTCAGTCGATGTCCTCTGTTTTGAGGACCTGTGCTTTGCATATCCCTTCTTCTTTGCTCTGTGTAAATGCACTCCTTTCCTGCATCAATCAATTATTTGCTGAATTGGGAAACCAACATTTCCCCTTTGACCAAAGTACCGTTGCTATTTTTACTCTGTTATCACAATGCACACTAAGAACCATTCTTATTCCTACACTCTCAGAATTTGTTTTGACCATAGGGTATGCTGGAAGGGTTTACCAATGTACCTCTCCCCTCCAAGTTATTCATACAAAACAAACACTGTCGACATCAATATATTGGCTGTCATTCGTTCAAAAAACGTAAATCATTCGAGTTTGTACTTTATTACGATCAAACCACCTTCTGAATTGCCTGATGTCAAGTATAAATAAAATGCCTACTTGGGCTTTTCTTTTCAGGGTATTTTATTTTTTACTTAATCAAAGAGAAAACAAGACATAGATATCAATCAGAAAGCTGAAATTACAATGCACAGGTGGGTTGGCGGTCTAGAGGTAACGCGTATGCCTAGAAAGCTAAAAGTCCAGGTCGGAAGTGTGCGGTGGTTTGATCCACGTTTTGACAGAAAACGTTTCCCCAATCCATTAGACCATGAGTGGTGGTCTGGGAGCTAGTCTTTAGGATGAGACGATAAACTTAGGTCCCGTGTATTACACAAAATTATTCAGCGCACGCAAACGAACCCATGGCAACAAGAGAGTTATCCCTGGCGAAATACTGTAGAAAAAACACCACTTTGATAGGGAAACAAATACAGTTGCAGACGGGAAAAGAAAAAAAATGGGTGGCGCTGCTCTTGTGGTGACGCACTCTCCACGGAGAGAATAGCCCGCATTTCAGGCAGAGAAATATGCCGTGACTTAAAGTGGTATAAAAATGAAAACAAATAGTCCTTTGCGTGTTGGGATATAGTCCAGACAAGAAGTTCAGTCATATAGCACGAATGATGTGAGACATGAGAGTCCTCACACGCCGTCTGTACTGCTTTACCGTCAAGAAAAAGATGCAACTCGAGAATGGAGACATTACAAGAGTCATATTGGAAGAAGTGAATTTCTGTATTGACTTCATGTGGAGACATTCACAGTAGAGTATTCGGTGTTTGTCCTAGGCTGTCGGTTGACTTTCCATGATTGCTGTTGTCAAAGCAAACTGATTAAATTCTGTATTCTCCTTTCTTTCTTTTTTTTTTAAAGTGATGACTATCCGCCGTCGATAATGGCTTTATATCTAAGTTATGTCAGAATAGATAGATATTCTTTGTTTGTTTGTTTCTTTCTGTGTCTCTTTGTTTCTATGTTTCTTTGTTAGTAAGTTTGTTTCTTCCTTCCTTCCTTCCTTCCTTCCTTCTTTCTTTTTTCTTTTTTTTTTTTCTTTCTTTCTTTCTTTCTTCTTTTTTTTTCTTTCTTTCTTTCTTCTTTGTCTTCTGTCTGTCTGTTGTTTCTGTCTGTTCTTCTCTGTCCTTCTGTCTCTTCTGTCTGTCTGTCTGTCTGTCTGTCTTGTCTTTTCTTTCTTTCTTTCTTTCCTTCCTTCCTTCCTTCCTTCCTTCCTTCCTTCCTTCCTTTCCTTCTTTCTTTCTTTCTTTCTTTCTTTCTTTCTTTCTTTCTTTCTTTCTTTCTTTCTTTCTTTCTTTCTTTCTTTCTTTCTTTTTGTTTCTTCCTTCTTTCATACTTCCTTTTTTATTATTTAGTTCTTTTGTATGATTATAAATTGTACGATTTCTTTTGAATATGGACGCCATTGCCAGTCACCACTTGATAATGATTATTAACGGATGCCTTGTTTTTATACATGTTTGAGAGTTATACTTTTTTCCTCCCAAAGGACTATTCTCTTCCCCATTTCCCGTCCATTCTGTCTGTCTGCCTGTTTATAGTTGTCTCTAGTTCTTTCTCCAACTCTGGTTTGTTGTTTTTTCTACTTTAACACCACTAGCCTTAATGAAAGCCAAGAATCGCTTAAGATGTATGTTTCTTCGTATTCTCATGGCGCAATTTCTCTTCCCTTACTCTCTTAATAAGACACACACAGACACATCCATAAGAAGAGAGAGAGAGAGAGAGAGAGAGAGAGAG
>JASPKP010001265.1:0-30562 GCA_030674155.1 Stramonita haemastoma
AGAGAGAGAGAGAGAGAGAGAGAGGAGAGAGGGAGAGAGAGAGAGAGAGAGAGAGAGAGAGAGAGAGAGAGAGAGAGGAGAGAGAGAGAGAGAACTGCTTCATTTTATGAGACCTGGCCTCAGTAAACCTTGTCTTTGTTTTTTTTAATTTGATCTCCGGCCTGGGCAAAGACGGGGGGCAAATTAATAGTATCGATCTCAGAAGCCCTGTAACCTGTCTATAGCCAACAGGCTAACAGGAACACAGTCAAACAGCCAATAATAGGCTAAGGGTACCAACCCATGCTAAAGGGTCTGCAATTGTCTCGCTGCTCGTGGCACTGTCGTAAGAGTGGGTCTGCCACTTTATGGCAGTGTCATAAGTCAGTCCGCCACTTCCAGACTGCTAATGGCGCAGTGAGTCTGTCATTGCTCATGGCACAGAGTCTGTCACTGCTCATGGCAGTCTTGTCACTGCTCATGGCAGTCTTGTCACTGCTCATGGCAGTCTTGTCACCGCTCATGGCACAGAGAGTTGTCACCGCTCATGGCACAGAGAGTTGTCACCGCTCATGGCACAGAGAGTTGTCACCGCTCATGGCACAGAGAGTTGTCACCGCTCAAGGCACAGAGAGTTGTCACCGCTCATGGCACAGAGAGTTGTCACCGCTCATGGCACAGAGAGTTGTCACTGCTCATGGCACAGTCACCGAGTCTGTCACTGCTCATGGCACAGAGAGTCCTACTTTCAGACTGTTCGTGGCATAGTAAGTCTGGCACTGCCAGATCGCTCATGACACAGTCATAAGTGAGTCTCCCACTATCAAACTGCTAATGGCACTAATATGTCTATCACGTTCATACTGTTTGTGGAACACACAGTCATTAGTCAATCTGTCACTTTCTGATTGCTCATGGCACAATCATAAATCAGTCTGGCACTTTTTGATTGCTCATGGATTGGCACAATCATAAATCAGTCTGGCACTTTCTGATTGCTCATGGCACAATCATAAATCAGTCTGGCACTTTCTGATTGCTCATGGCACAATCATAAATCAGTCTGGCACTTTCTGATTGCTCATGGCACACTCATAAATCAGTCTGTTACTTTCTGATTGCTCATGACACAATCATAAGTTAGTCTGCCACTGTCAAATTGTTTATGGCACAGTGAGTCTGTCACTTTCTGAATGCTCATGGCACAGTCAAAAATGGGTCTGCCACTCTCAAGATTGCTCATGGCAACGTCATTAGTGGGTCTGCCACTCTCAGATTGCTCATGGCACAGTGAGTCTGTCACTTTCTGAATGCTCATTGCACAGTCAAAAATGGGTCTGCCACTCTCAGACTGCTCATGCCACAGTCATAAATGGGTCTGCCACTCTCAAGTTGCTCATGGCACTAGTAAGTCTGTCACGCTCATCATACTGTTTGTGGAACACACAATCATTAGTGAGTCTGCCACTTTCTGACTGCTCAAGGCACAGTCATTCGATATGTCTCCCCCTCACCCCCACTTTTTTTTTAGACAACTCACGGCACTGTCATAAGCGAATCTTGCCACTTTCAGATCTGGTTTGGCTTACCTATCTCAACAAGCTCTTTCAAACACAGGTAGGCTCACACTGGTCAGTTCTCATGGTGGTCAGCCGATCCAGTGCTCTTCAATTTTTTTGTTTTTGGGGGGGTGGGCCCTATTTTACACAATCGTTTATAATGATTTATTCTACTTACTATATGGCACCCATTCACTTTAGGTTCTTCTCTTTGTTTCTCCCCAGGTTAAACTCCAGACGGGGTACAGGATAGCCTTGGGGTTAGAAACGTTGTGCTCATACTGTGATGGGGTCTGGGATTGATCTCAGGTATGAACTACCACCAAGACATTCATGGGAATTTTCCCCACGAAGTGACCTGGAGGCAAGGAGAGGTGAGTGGGGGGGGGAGGGAGGGAGAGGGGGAGGGAAGAGGGGAGGAGAAGAGGGGAGGGGGAAAGGAGGGTGTGGTGGGAGGGGGGGGAGGGGGAGGAGAGATGGGGGAAGGGGGAGGAGAGATGAGGGAGGGGGGAAGGGGGAGGAGAGATGAGGGAGGGTAAAGGGGAGGAGGGGGAGAGGATAGGGGAGAGGGGAGGAGAGATGGGAGAGGGGGAGGGGAGGGGGGGAATGGGATGGAGGAGGGTGAAAGGGAGCAGGAAGGGGATGAGGGGCAGGTAGAGGGAAGGGGAAAGTAGAGGGTGAGGGGGGAGAGGGATGGTGAAGGGGAAGAGGGGGAAGGAAGGAGGGGGATGGGAAGGAGATCATAAGGGAAGGGTCTGAGGGAGTGGAATGACGAAGGGGGAGCAAGGAAGGAGAGGAGGGGGAGGAGAGGGGGGAGGGGAGGGTGAAGAGAGGGGGGATGGGTAGGTGGAAGATCTGATTGGGAAGAGGGGTTATAGGCAGGGGAGGAGATCAAGGGGAGGGGTGAACAGGGAGGGGGAGCTACTCATCACTATCCCCTCCCAACCTAAAATCAGCATGAACATGGGAAGACAGACAACACATCTCCTCCAAAGCTCAGAGGATTACAAGTTAGGGGGTGATCCCCGTAAAGATCTGCAATTCCTCACTAAAACCTAAAGTTGTTCCCTTCTAATTTCTATGATGTTATCTAACTAGCAATTCCAAACTTTGAAGGTGCTTTCCTATATTAGTTGGGTAATGTTTTTTTTAATTAAAAAAAGAGCACATGTTAAAATAAAATCCTTTTCAGCTTTTTTGTAAGAGTAGGCCAACGTGTGCCGGTGGGAACAGATGACAAGATTTACAAAACTTCATACACACGGGGACTGCATGTAAAAATGCATACAAGAGCTTATTCCATTATCCTCGATATAAAAAAAGAAATAAATACCTTTATCTTGTCCTTGTTCCAGACAGGTAAACATCAATTTCTACAATTTTATTTCAAAATTGCTGCTTCATTTCCATTAGATACCAACTTTAATCTCAATTTCTGGGCAATTTCAAACAATAAAAAGGAATGTGACTTTATGATAGCCTATGAAAGCATGGGTGAAAGTGAAATAATCTCTCAATCCTGAAACCCAAATTTTTTTTGTCCTCTGGACATTCCAAATCCTGATAAAAAAAAATTCAATCCTGAAGCAATTAAAGTACAATTTCACCCTTATATAACTGCACATTTCCCGTGTGCCTCTGATGCCCCATCAAGTTTTTGTGTTGCAGGGGTGGGAACTGACAGAGTAAAAAAAACCTCTGAAAAGTGTGGGGGTCCAGGGGACATTGCCCCCTGGCGGGGTCAAGGGGCAGAGCCCCTTTGGGGGGTCAGGGGGCCTTGCCCCCTGAAGCTGAAGGTTTTTCAACAATTCTAGCCTGTTTAACTTGAACTTATTTCAGTTCTTGATACTAAGCAATTTCTGCCCTAAAATCAGCTCTCCAAGTATGACTTTTTCTGTCATTTCTTCAATCTAAAGGAGGTTCTATACCCAAGTAATCACAGAGCAAAAAGGAGTATGTTTCTAGACAAATGTGCACTAATGCAAATAGAGGAAGAAAGAGAAAGAAAGGACAGATACACATAGAGAAAGAGAGAGAGAAAGAGAGTGAGTGGGGGGGTAAGACATGTGTGTGTGTCTGTCTGTGTGTGTAAGAGTCAGGGAGAGGTGGAGAAAATGAGAGAGACAGAGAGAAAGTGTGTGTGTGTGAGAAAGAGAGAGAGAGAAAGAGAGAGAGAAAGAGAGAGAGAGAGAGAGAGAGAGAGAGAGAGAGAGAGAGAGAGAGAGAGAGAGAGAGAGAGAGAGAGAGAGAGATGAGAGAGAGAGAGAGAGAGAGAGAGAGAGAGATGGGGGGCTCTTCCCCAAAAAGAAAGGGGAAGCTGGCTGGCCTGCCCATTGTTATGTAAACATTGTTCTCTGACCCTTAACACTGCTAGTCTGTCAAATGATTTTCTGAAACAGGAAAGAGAGAGAGAGAGAGAGAGAGAGAGAGAGGAGAGAGAGAGAGAGAGAGAGAGAGAGAGAGAGAGAGAGAGAGAGAGAGAGAGAGAGAGAGAGAGAGGAGGGAGGGGTGGGGTTAAAGTTTTGTTTTTCAGATTGTGGTACATTCAGATGTAGAGGGATATATACTAGTAGATTCAGCAGAATATCCATTATTTGTATACAAGAAACAGAGAGAGACACACACACAGACAGACAGACACAGACAGAGAGAGAGAGAAAGAGAGAGAGGGGGGGGAGGAAAGGAGGGAGAAGGGATGAAGGGAGGGAGAGGAAGAGGAGTAGCAGGAGGAGAGAGAGAGAGGAGAAGAGGAGAGAGAGAGAGAGAGAGAGAGAGAGAGAGAGAGAGAGGAGAGAGAGAGAGAGAGAGAGAGAGAGAGAGAGAGAGAGAGAGAGAGAGAGAGAGAGAGTGTGTGTGTGTTTTGTGTGCGCCCATGTTACGAGGACCCTGCAGATTGCTGTGGTGCATCATGTTGCTGTATATTGTCATTATTCTGGCGCACACTGCAGGATTTTGGTGGTGTACACTTACCAGCTTTCCTTGCGACTAACACACTTTCTTGGCTCTTGGGGGCTGTGTCGTCGCCACAAGTATCCAAGATGGTCGGAGAGAGTGTATGCATACCTGCCATATTGTCTTGGTGCCGTGGGATCTTTTACCGCGCAAAAGTGGGGGTCCCACGGGCCGAAAACAGCTCTTTGGGTGCCATCTTGGCGTAAAACGGCACCTTTTTCTGCAGGAAGGTGGGTATGCATGCTCGCGCGCACGCACGCGCGCTGGTATTTATCAGTGTGTAGGTTTGTGTGCACGCATGTGGCGGGGACCCTGCAGATTGCTGTGGTGCATCATGTTACTGTATATTGTCATTATTCTGGCGTGCACCGCAGGATTTTGGTGGAGTACACTTACCAGAGCCGCCGCTGTAGTCTAGTGGTTAGGGCGTTGGACTCGTAATCTAAAGGTTGTGGGTTCGATCCCAGCTTTCGGCTATGGCGTTGTGCCCTTGGAAAAGGCACTTTACGGCTATTTTCTCACCCCACCCAGGTGTAAAAGGGGTACCAACCTTGTGTTGGGGGTTAACCCTGCGATAGACTGGCGTCCTATCCAGGGGGGAGTCTATGACTCTCAGTCGCTTAACGCCACAGAAACCGGGATAAGCACCGGCCTGATGAGCCTCTATAGGCTCGGGACAGACTTTAACTTTAACTTAACACTTACCAGCTTTCTTTGCGACTAACACGCTTTCTTGGCTCTTGGGGGCTGTGTCATCGCCACAAATCGGGCACCACGCATATCCAAGATGGTCGGAGAGAGTGTCTTCATACAGTGCCATATTGTCTTGGTGCCGTGGGATCTTTACCATGCAAAAGTGGGGGTCCAACGGGGCGAAAACGGCTCTTTGGGTGCCATCTGCGTAAAACGGCACCTTTTTCTGCAGGGGAGTGGGTATCCATGCTCGCACGCGCTATGCTGGTGTTTGTCAGTGTGTTGGTTTGTGTGCATGCATGTGGCGGGGACCCTGCAGATTGCTGTGGTTCATCATATTGCTGTATATTGTCATTATTCTGGCGTGCACCGCAGGATTTTGGTGGCGTTACACTTACCAGCTTAACCTAATATACTGAAAAACAGAGTTTATGCAATTTATATAAACACAAACATGACACTTCATTACTGAAGAACTGGCACTGTTGAATACTCTAAATATAATTAAACTATTGAAGGCTTGACTGGAAAACAGGAACATCTATATATAATCAGCAGCAGTTATACAGGAGTTCAAAAGGGTCCTGCCATGGGTTGATGTTTCCTGCCTGGTGTCCCCTGTGGCAGAAAGAAGGTGGCTGTTTCTGTTCAGGTAGTGCATGTCCTCGTCTGGTCGGTCTTCGTGGTTGTTCCCAGAACAGGTTTCGAACGAGTCTACCGATGTTTGAGGCGAGGACAGATGCTCCTTTCTGAGTAGGATGGAGTCTGTCTTTTCTGATGAAGTCCACACTGGTCCTCAGGTTGTCGTGAGGCACGATAGATATCTGTGGATTCTCATACAGGTCTGCAGAGATCATAGCATTGAATAGGTTCCTTTTTATGTCGAGATGAGCATCTGCATTTGGTTCTGCTTTGCTGAGGATTATTTTTGTTTTGGGGAAGTCTTCAGCAATGTTTTTAACACTAGCCAAGAGCGATTGACGAACACTAGATGCATCTTTCAACTTGATATCGTTGATTCTGCAGTGATTCAGGATGGCATCTGGGGGCTGGCTCAGTCTGGAACATGTGGAGTGCACAGGGAACAGCGTGGACAGAAGAAGACTAGGCCGTTCATACGGCATTACGGCCTTCACAAAGAAGTGTTACTCAACCAATAAGATCGAGAACACTGTGTGTGTGTGTGTGTGTGTGTGTGTGTGTGTGTGTGTGTGTGTGTGTGTGTGTGTGTGTGTGTGTGTGTGTGTGTGTGTGTGTGTGTGTGTGTGTGTGTCTATGTCTGTGTCTGTGTCTGTTTCTGTGTCTGTGTCTGTGTGTCTGTGTGTTTATGTATGTATGTGTGTGTGTATGTGTGTGTATGTGTGTGCGTGCATGCGCAAGCACAGACATGTGTGCAAGTTCATGCAAATGCGTGTATGTATGTTTTCTTTATTTTTGATTTAGGGTGATTTTGTAAATGTTTATACAAACAAGCAAACATACATTCATGCATACAAATATATACATACATAAATACGTAAATATATACATACATGCATGCAAACATACAAATAAAGATGCATACATACATACATACATACATACATACATACATACATACATACATACATACATACATACATACATACATACATACATACATACATACATACATACATACATACATACATACATACATACATACATACATACATTCATACATTCATACATACATTTCTGTTCTGAAATATGAATAACAGTCCAAAAACGTGTGAGTGCGTGGATATTACAAACAAGGAATAGCAGACAACAGTATTCAAAGGAGGTCAATATTAACTTGGAGAAAGAGTTTGAAGCTGAAGCCAACTCCCAAGAGCAGATTTGACACTTTGTTTAGACTTAGGCTGCTACGAAACAGGTACAAAATTATAAATCCGATGCAACCCATACCTAATGCTCGGGCCTAAATAAAATGTAAGCTAAGTGCTGATTTGAAAAACAAAATGATCAAGACAAGTGAACATTGTATTTTTGTTTCTACGTAGAGGTATTTTGTCTTCAGTGCAGCGTTATTTTTATTGACTAATATCAACAAGTGTTTGCGGTGTCAAACCTTATTTATAGATAATAAACTTTGCAGATTAAAAAAACACTCTTTTCTAACAAGATGATTTGAAATTGTTATATATGTATATTATACATACATACATACATACATACATACATACATACATACATACATACATACATACATACATACATACATACATACATACATACATACTATATATATATATATATATATATATATATATATATATATATATATATATATATATATATATATATATGTGTGTGTGTGTGTGTGTGTGTGTGTGTGTTGTCACACACACACACACACACACACACACACACACACACACACACACACACACACACACACACACACACACACACACACACACACACACACACACACACACACACACACACACATGCTCCACCACAAAATGATTCGCTTAGCACATAAACCACTTTTTCGCTAGGAGCCATTTTAGGTAGGTGGGGGTGAGGTTGTCGATTTTAAGATTTTGATGTATTATAAAGCTATAGCACTTATTCTACCTTCTAGTGAAATATCAAGGCATAATTTTATTTCCTTTTGTCTTTAAACGTGTTTTGAAAATACCCAAGCCCTCATTTTACCTCCTATTAGGGTTCTTATCTTGTCAGTTTCTCATTTTGTCATTTCCTGTAGTCTATCATTTTAATTTGTAATAGCTTTTAATAGAATTGTTCGATTTTCAATATCTATTTTTTGTATTGTATAGCACTTTTATTGCAAATTAATAACATGCCACTAACTAAAAATTGACCCTGGTGCAATGCGACTCCTTATGTGGTGGAGCGTCATAATTATATATATATATATTATATATATATATATATATATATATATGTATATATATATATATATATATATATATATATATAATATATTATATATATATATATATATATTATATATATATATATATATATATATATTATATATATATAATGTCTTCGCCACCTTCAGGTTGTTAAGACTGGCAAATTCTAAGAGCCTCACTCCTCATTCACTGGTCTCAGGGTTGCAATATTTTCCACATAATTATCCCCTTCCAATTCTTGCTCGCCTCTACTTCTATTTTTGCATTCCAGTCACCCTGGAATACAATGATGTCTTTCTTTAGCATCTGGTCTATGACCTCTTGCAGTTGATCATAGAAGTCTTCAATGTTCTGGTCATCATAGTCTGTTGTTGGAGCAGAAGCTTGTATGTTGATGATGTTAAAAGGTGCAGCCCTCACTGTGATGGTAATGAGTCAACTAGAGACTTGTCCACAACCCTTGATGGTATATGCAGTGTTTTGTGGATGAAGAGTCCAACTCCCTGTTCATGTTTGTCCATCATTATCAAAACTCATTGACACTGTGTGACAGCTTACCCTACAATTTCATGTGGGAATGGTGGGATGGGGGGGGGGGGGGGGGGGGGCTCTTTCAGTATAAAATTTTAATAGTATCTTCACCTTCTGGAAATTCTATGCAAGAAATTTCCACCTTTCTATCTCTCTCTTTGTTTCTGTCTCTCTCCTTACTTTTCTTTTTTTTTTTAATTCTTATTCTTTTATACTGAAGATAATGGAATTACACTCGTGTGCTTTTTTACATCCAGTCCCGTATGTATGCAGTTTTGTAAATCTTTTCATCTGCTCCTACTCTCTTGCTTATTTTCTGCCTTCCCAGTCCACAATCCTGCCTTTTTTCAAAGAAAGCTTTCAAACAATATTCTGTTTTCATTATATGGCATTTTCCTGTGTTTTTCTTTTTCATTCTGGCGACCAGGTAGTGAAACTTAGAGATTAGGATGGGCACAAGATGTCCGTTATGCAGTGGCATTTGCTCATGTGGCACTTCTTATGTATATTTTTGTACTCTAACATGTTTTTTATCCTTTTTTTTACAATTATTTGTAATCTAGGGATGGTAAAGTAAGCGGAATGGCTGGCATCCTCAGCATAGCCTTGTTTATTTGCCTTTAGGAATGAGATGACTTAGGTAATGTGTCATTTAATGTTGTTTTCTTTTTTTAGATGGACTGCTGTTAGATATTTGAAGGTACTAGGTGTTGGTTTTAAACTTGAAGATGAAAATTACTGGAGCCACTGAAACTGAATGAGGTGACAGCCCTGATATGGCTTTCGTGGTTGGTGGGGCTGTAAACAATATGGTGTGGTATGGCATGTCACACTACAAAAATTATTTTACGCGTCGAAAACGCTCTGTAAAACTGATTTTTCTTTAAACTCTAAATCGCGTTCAATCTAAGGGAAACTACAGTGCCAAATCAGTCTCCTATCAAACCAGTTCCTTCCCTTTAACTGTCAATTGTTTTGTGCATGTCTGGGTTTGCACTTCTGTATTTTTCTTCTTTTTCTTTACATCACTTTGAGTCCACGTTTTTTTCTGATGGAAATGGCCACAAAGAAGAGGTACACACTGGAAGAGGCAGGTTTAGTAAATTTTACTTCAAAGGGATTCCTGAGCCTAAGGAACATTCAGCTTCAGCTTCAGCTGTCCCGCAGTCCGACCCCATGGGGGCACAACTGAAGATTTTGCAACCAGCTTCTTCCACTACCCACGGTCCTCCGCCCTCCGTAACAGATCGCTCCACCCATCCTTTTCTCTGTCTCCCTCTTCGTCTCCCTCCCCTTACTGTTCCCTGTAAGACTGTCTTGGCCACTCCAGATGATCGTGTGACGTGTGTACCACTTTAGCTTTCTTTAATTCAATTAATTTAGGGGCTCTTCATATGGAGGATGGCATTCTTTATTCTAGTTTTCACTTCATTAGTGATGTGATCTCTGTATGAAATGGCAAGAAGTTTGTTGAAGCATCTTATCTCCATTGCCTGTATCCTTCTTTCAATGTCTGCTGTTATGGTCCATGTTTCACATGCGTACAAAAATATGGACATGATTAGGGAACGCATCAGTCTAATCTTGAAGCTAATGGCGATGTTTTTGTCATTCCAAAGGACTTTAAGTTTGGTCATTGCAGCTGTGGTCTGGGCTATCCTGGAGAGAATTTCAGGTTTTGATCCTTCATCTGATACTATTGCTCTCAGATATTTGAAGCTATGGACAGTCCCGATTTTCTTACCATCTATAATTACGTCATTGCTGATGCCATTAGCACTATTTTTCATCAGAGGAACATTACTGTGTGCGAAATAAATGTATATTTTTTTGTGAATTAGCTAATTAATACTGACACCATGCTAAAATTTATTTTATTTAATGCATATGTCTCCTACCCAGAATGAGTTTGCTATGGGCTCAAAGGGAAGACTGAAATCATACAGCCAAGCTTCATTCACTTCATGGATGCCATTTTAAAGAGTGTTGCTGGAACTACTTAACCAATACTATAGCTGTCTTTTTTTAGGGGCGGGGGGGGGGGGGGTTCTCAGCTAGAGCTCTAGATTCACCAAGGATGAGGTTTTTTGGATGTGACCGTTTTTGCCCACTTTGAAAGTAGCTGCATTCTGACTTCGGATGCATGCTGGGTATGCTATTGTTTCCGTAACCCACCAAGCCCTTACATGAATTCCCTTATCTTTAAGTGTGCATAATTGTGATGTTCTGCATTTCTGTATACACGAATTGAATTAAGGCACTGGCAGGTCTGGACTTGAAGTTGACCTGGGGGATGGTAAAAAATCCCCACCCGTAATTGGCGAGACGCTGACGAGATTCAAACCCACGACTTCATGGACCCAAGGCAACTTCAAATTCAAGGCAACTTCAAATTCGCGGCGTTTAATCCAGGGGATTCTACTCGGAAAGTTAGATGTAGAATTTCTGTACACGTGGTTACCTCCTATTAACTCAAAGTCCTCTTGAATGTGTTTCTTTTAGGCTGTTTTGTGTGTTATGTGTTGTGACCTATCCTATGGTAAAGCAATCTGTGCCTTGACAGGATTTATTTAATACTTTACTTGATGTGTAGACAAACATTTGGCCTTAAATTGCTTCCGTGGATGGTGGTCTAGAGGTAAGGACCTGCCTAGAAAGCGGATAGTGCGAAGTGTGCAGTAGTTTGATCCCAGTTTGGTACCGAAACTTTTCCTCCATCCACTAGACTAAGTGATGGTTTGGGTGCTAGTCTTTCGGATGAGACAATAAACACAATTAGTGCAGTGAAAGAACCAACGGCAAAAGAGGAGTTCTTATTAAGAAAAGTATGCATAAAAAAGTGGGTTTTTTTATACAGTAGACATATTGGGGTTTTTTCAATAATCTAATATGTATGGTTTTATCATTTTGAGTAGAATTTATTGGATTTTTGAAATAAGAAAAGATAGTCTGTCACAACAAAATTAATGGGTCTGTTTCATTGCAACTCCATTCAGTTCTAAACAAATATCCCCCTTCCTGTGCGGAATGCCTGGGGCTTTTTAGTATAAATAGCATCCCAACCTTTTGGAAACTCTTTGCTAGAAATCCATTTTCTCCTTTTCTATCACTCCGTTTGTTTCAATTTTTTTACTCCTTTGTTTCTGTCTTTCTCTTCACCACTTTATCTTCTTCATCTCATGCCTACTTTCTGCCTACCTTTCCCATTCCCCTGCCTGTTTTCATGCAAATCTGAAAATGTTTTTTCTATAAACATTCTGATGAGCTACCCTAAAGTGAAGTCAAGTCAAAAACACTTAAATCACCCCATAA
Organism: Stramonita haemastoma; assembly: GCA_030674155.1. NCBI lineage: Eukaryota > Metazoa > Mollusca > Gastropoda > Neogastropoda > Muricidae > Stramonita > Stramonita haemastoma. The sequence continues at coordinate 11,939 of JASPKP010001265.1, forward strand.
AGGACAGTTACAATACTGACAGGCATATTGATACGAATCCTAATCAAAAGACACAAGATCGCTACATTTCATATTTGTTCAAACAATCTGTAATAGTCGAACGTGTGGGCTGAAACCAATGAGCAGCCCTCCAGCACAGTCACAATGTATTGTATTTATTTATTTATTTTATTTATTGTATTATATCGAGGATAATGGAATAAGCACATACGTGCTTATTTATATCCAGTCCCTGTGTGTATGCAGTTTTGTAAATGTCATCTGTTCACACCGGCCCACAAAGTCCTACTCTTACCAGAAGCGGAACAGGATTTAACTGTGCCCACGATTTAACACAGGAGAAGACATGACACTGCACATTCTACCTAATATGGCCAAGGAACACAGAAGAAGATGAAGAAGGAAAAGTAGAAAAAGGAAAAGGATAAAGAATAGAGGCAGAAGAGGAAGAAGAAGGAGGAGGAGGAGGAGAAGAATTTGAAGAAGAATTTGAAGAAGAAGAATTTGAAGAAGAAGAAGAATTTGAAGAAGAAGAAGAAGAAGAAGAAGAAGAAAAAGAAGAAAAAAGAAGAAGAAGAAAAAGAAGAAGAAGAAGAAGAAGAAGAAGAAGAAGAAGAAGAAGAAGAAGAAGAAGAAGAAGAAGAACAACAACAACAACAACAACAACAACAACAACAACAACAACAATTTGATGAAAAATTTGCAGAAGAAGAAGACTAACAAATGCAAAGAATAAGAAAAAAATGCAAAAAGAATTCGAAGAAGAAGAATTCCAAGAAGAGTTCTAAAGAACAAATTGAAAAAGAATTTGAAGTATTTGAAGAAGAAGAAGAAGAAGAAGAGAAGAAGAAGAAGAAGAAGAAGAAGAAGAAGAAGAAGAAGAAGAAGAAGAAGAAGAAGAAGAAGAAGAAAGAAGAAGAAGAAATACAACAACAAAACAACAACAACAACAACAACAAAAGCAAGAAAGAAATTGAGAAGAATTGCAAAGAAGTATTGTGAAGAGAGAGAGAGAGAGAGAGAGGAGAGAGAGAGAGAGAGAGAGAGAGAGGAGAGAGAGAGGAGAGGAGAGAGAGAGAGAGAGAGAGAGAGAGAGAGAGAGAGAGAGAGAGAGAGTTGAAGGCTTGTATGATAACATTATATCCCAGTCAATGCTGCTGCTGATCCGTGAAGCACGTGCAAAATGACAGTGTTCACCCCTAGAGGAGAATCCTGGGAACTGAGTTGCCCTGTAGCCTAATAAGCCCTCTCACTTTCCTGACCATTTGACAAACTGAAGGCCACCAATGCACAGGAATGTGTGTGTGCATTGTGGCTGCTCCGTCATTTTGACCAGAGCTGACAGGTCAGTCTGTTTGTTTTGTTGTTGTTGTTTTGAACTGTTTATTGTGCTGGTTTATTTTTCAAGGCTATTATTTCAAGTAAAGCATGAGAAAATATTGAGGCACAGGTAGAATAGCAAAATATTGTGTTGTGAGTACCAGCTATAAAGTGGCACAGATAATTGTCATGGTGGGGCAGTTATTTTCTGGTTCTTCATCCAACCCTCAGACAGCAAGTAGTTTTGTCTGTTATGAGCGAAAATGCATTACACTGCCCTTAAGCACCTGTCAAGTCAGGCCCAGCACATTTAACTTCAGTGTGGGAGAGGGTTGCTATATGTTAAGTCTTTCTGGATAAAATGTCTGAAGAATGGACGAGAAGGCAGAAAAACAATCAAGAAGAAAGACACAGGAAGAAAAGGAAGAAGGCATAAACATAGAGATGAATAGAAAAGGAAACCCTAACACAGAATTTCCAGATGGTCGTGATGCTTTTTATACTGACAGGCCCCCTCCATATCCCCATGGGGGAAGTGTTTCTGTTTGTTCCCTCTCCAGTGATTGTTAGTTTATACAGGATGGGAAGTTACATGACCACTTTGTTTTGTTGTTGGTTTGTCCGCTAGTGCTCCTTGAATCCTGTTCAGCTTTTCGTAAGAGTAGGCCATCGTGTGCCGGTGGGAACAGGTGAGATATACAAAACTGCATACACACGGGGACTGGATGAAGAAAAGCACACGAGTGTTTATTCCATTTTCCTTGATATAAAAGATTTTTTTTTAATTGTAATTTTTTAAAAGTTTAGGAAGGGTGAGATTTTTGTATGTGACCCTCTTTTGCCCATCATGAAGGTAGCGGCATTCCGACTTTCAGGATGTTCAATCTCACCAGTCTGCATTTGTCTGTGTTTTTGTCTTTGTGGCTGTTTTTGTTTTCCTCCAGATTTTATTTCTCGTTTTTTGTTATTTTTCAGTCTCCCTTTTATCTTTATTCTTTTCCATTTTCCTGCTTTTAATTTTTCATTCTGCCCCTTTTCCTTGTTTTCTTTTTACTTTTACTTTCTTTGTGTGTTTTCCTTTTTCTTTCTCTTCTTTGTCCCCCCCCCTCTCTCTCCTTCTAATTCTCTCTCTTCTCTCTCTCTCTCTCTCTCTCTCTCTCTCTCTCTCTCTCTCTCTCTCTCTCTCTCTCTCTCTCTCTCTCTCTCTCTCTCCAGTCCGGTGCTTATTCCATTATCCTCGAAAATCTCTCTCTCTCTCTCTCTCTCTCTCTCTCTCCTCTCTCTCTCTCTCTCTCTCTCTCTCTCTCTCTTCTCTCTCTCTCTATTTCTATCTCTCTGTCTTTTCCTGTCTCTCCCTCCCTCTCTCCCTCCCCTCTCTCTCTCTACCCTTCAATTAGACATCACACACGTTTGTTTTGTCTGTATTTTCAGAGACTTTGCTGCAATCTTCCACCTACAAACACCTGGATGCTAGACTTTGTATGATTGACGATGGTTTTGCCTTGTTAGGCACATGCTTGGTAGTAGAGCAACCCTCTAGTATAAAACAAGAAAATTTCAACAAAATCTTTCATCAGAGTTTTGCTTTCTTGGGGTCAATCCTTCAATTTCAGAATAGGAATATTGTGTTTTTCCCCAATCCTTTGGTTTTTCTTTGTGGACGCAAGTTTGCAACAGTTTAGCTAGGCGTTCATCATTGAGGTTAACATGAATGCAAAGCTTGCCAGTTGTCAGTTAGCTGCTTTTTTGCTCAGCTGTTTTGCATGTTTTACTTGTGTATTATTTTCCCTCTGCTCTGGTCGGATTTTTTCCCCTTTAAAGTTCAGTCTGGCTTTGATTTGTCTTGAGTCTAGCTTTGGTTCGTCTTAGTGTCCAGGCTTCAGTCTTTGTGTCCGACGTCTGCTCTTTGTGTCTGGCTTTGAATTCTTTGTGTCTTGCTGTGGTTTGTCTTTGTGTTTATGTGTAGTTTGTCTTTGTGTCTATGTGTAGTTTGTTTTTGTGTCCAGCGTCTAGTCGTTGTGTCCAGCATCCAGTCTTTGTGTCCGGCTTCTAGTCTTTGTGTCTAGCTATGGATTGTCTTTGTGTCCAACTTCCAGTCTTTGTGTCCAGCTGTGGTTTGTCTTTGTGTCCTGCTATGGTTTGTCTTTATTAGAGCTTCCCTGTCAGCTGTAAATGGGTACCTGCCCTCTTTAGGGTCAGAGAAGGTAAAGCAACGAGGGAGAGGAGGTGGGCACCGCCCTCAATATGCTGGCCTCTAGAGAAGCTGAGGTCTCTGATGCCTCGCTCCCCTACGACCGCCTAGGTTGTGGAACACCTTTACCTTACCTTTTTTACCTGTCCGCTGTCATCAAATGATCACTGGGCACCTTCCAATTGCAATCAGTATTTCTTGCTCAAATAAAAATAATAACTAAAATTAGTTTCAGTAAAATAAAATGAGACGAAATAAAATCATAAACCTAAAATAAAATGAAATAAATATTCAGAGAAAAAACGGATAGTAGGGTTTAGTCTAAACTTGAAATAAAATGCAATAAATCAAAATAAAATGAATTAAACGTAAGGCATAATCTAAAATAAAAGATAAAACAAATCAAAATGAAATAAAATAAAATCAATGAAATAACATAAAATAAAAACTAAAAATAAGTTGATATAAAATAGTGCCAAAAAATGTGCAAGAAATCTGAGGGCAATCCAGGTGACAGTGATCTATCTTCTCATCCGAAAACACCACCATCTCCTACAATGGCTTGGAGGTTAGGGTAATGAGGTATTGTGACTGGTTATTTCCCCAACATTACTGATAGGTTTCATTAGGTCTGAAAATGTTACCCCCTATAACAGTTTTGAAACAGCTTTCAAGAGGTATTGTGACTCGGTCATTCCCTTCCAATTCTGAAAGTTGTTTGTTTGTTTTTTGGGGGGGGGTATCTGAAAATAGCCTACCAGCGACTTAGAGACGGTTTCATGAGGTATTGTGACTTGGTTATTTCCTTGTTTCTGATCGGTTTCCTTATGTCTGAAAATAACGGCGGTTTTGAGACGGATTTCATGAGGTATTGTGAGCTGGTCATTTCTTTTCCATTCCTAAGGCGTTTCCTTGTCCTTCCCCTCTTTTATCAAACATGGGTCCCAACCTGGCGGTCAGTTACGTGAATCATCCTGAAAACTCTTCAAACGTGGGGCCTGGTTCTGGGGTCATCACCTTGGAGTCATCTGCTGCATGAAATCCTTGCATCTATCTGTAAGTACTGGGCAGCTAGAGTTGACATTTTCTTAATATCCTACATGTTTAGATATAATCTTTTTCTGATTTGAAAATTTAGTTCTGATTTTGTTCTTTCTGATTTTGTTTTCTGTATATTTTTTTACACGTAATACTTTCTTTTTGATCAGACTCTTATGCTTATGAAAATCGAGTTCTCATTCTTTTGAAAACGAGTTATTCAGATTTTTGGTTATAAAGATCTTGTGGTGTTTGGTTGCTGTAGACATGGCAACTTCTAACTCTGGAACGGAGAGTATCATGATTGTGTGGACAGTAAAGACTCCTTGTTTGAAAATTAGTCGAAAAGAATAACTATTGATATAGTGTACTTGATCAGACTAACTTGTTCTATTGTAATAGTTTTGGGTGTTTTTTTAATTTTTATTTAGCTCCATAAAAACTAGCTGGACTTGAATTCGACTATTAATTGAAGAAGCATGGTGAATCTGTCGGATGAAATTAACTCTTGATATCGAAGCCAATGAATGTAGAATTTTTCAGTCTACTGATGATGACATACTGCTTTCAGGGGCTCTGGGTCTGGAAGCAAGTGCCAGTGACCTGAGGTGTGTGAGGGCAGCCATCATGAACTGTCTTTTCTGAAAACTAGAGAAGGTGTTTATATTTACTTCTACATTTTTTCTGAACTTTCTGATCTGATACTTTTTGTCTGTCAATTTTGTTGTTGTTGTTGTTGCTATTTTCTGTTGTTCCTGCCTCTGTTTTTGCCATTCCTCAGTTAGACCTCTGAAGTTCTTCAATGGTGAAAGTTTTGTGTATTCGACAAATTTTCAGCCATCATTTTGGTGTTGGTGTAGTGTTGGTGTAGTATAAACATTTCTGTGTTGCATCTGTAAAGAGGTTCATGCTCTAGTTTGTGGTCCCAGTCTTGCTATTAAGCCTGTAGTTTTTTCTTTAGGTAGGAGTTGGATGTCGTTTTAAAAACATTAAAAAAACAAAAACATGCTTTTCATGAGATTTGAACTCGTAAACAACCAAGTTGTGTGTTAGCCACTGCACCATTGCAGCTGGTCAACTTTTTTTCTTAATAGACAATGTTCTGCCAATGTTAGACTTTTTCTCTTACCTCATTTTCTTTTTAATTTATCTCTTCAGCCAGGTACCAAATGAGCCACAACACTTACTCGCCATCCAATGTTGTCTGCTACAACTGCACCAGAGGCTTCTATACTGCAAACGTCCGTGTATGTACCTGCGTCAAATGGAGTCAAGGTACTTCACACTTCGGCAAAATCCAGGTTAGAAAATTGCTGCTATCATTTTGTGTAACCAAAGCGTTTTCTTTCCCCTTTAAATAAATAGTGTCCCTATTTGCTGACGGAAATTATCTGTAAAATGTTTTGATTAGAAAACATAATTTTTCGGTGTTTTGTATAGTCTTAGTGTCGAATGGGATGTGATTGGATGATGGATGGATGGATGGATGGATGGATGGATGGTGATGGATGATGGATGGATGGATGGATGGATGGATGGATGGATATGGATGGATGGATGGATGGGATATGGATGGATGTGGGATGGATGGATGGATGGATGGATGGATGGAGGGATGGATGGATGGATGGATGGATGGATGGGATGGATGGTGGATGGATGGATGGATGGATGGATGGGATGGATGGATGGATGGATGGATGGATGGATGGATGGATGGATGGATGGATGGATTGGATGGATGGATGGATGGATGTGATGGATGGATGGATGGATGGATGGATGGATGGATGGATGGATGGATGGATGGATGGATGGATGGATGGATGGATGGATGGATGGATGGATGGATGGATGGATGGATGGATGTGATGGATGGATGGATGGATGGATGGATGGATGGATGGATGGATGGATGGATGGATGGATGGATGGATGGATGGATGGATGGATGGATGGATGGATGGATGGATGGATGGATGGATGGATGGATGGATGGATGGATGGATGGGATGGTATGGATGGATGGATGGATGGATGGATGGATGGATGGATGGATGGATGGATGGATGGATGGATGGGATGGATGGATGGATGGATGGATGGATGGATGGATGGATGGATGGATGGATGGATGTGGATGGATGATGGATGGATGGATGGATGGATGGATGGATGGATGGATGGATGGATGGATGGATGGATGGATGGATGGATGGATGGATGGATGGATGATGGATGGATGGATGGATGGATGGTGGATGGATGATGGATGGATGATGGATGGATGGATGGATGGATGGATGGATGATGGATGGATGGATGGATGGATGGATGGATGGATGGATGGATGGATGGATGGATGGATGGATGGATGGATGGATGGATGGAATGGATGGATGGATAGATGATAGATAGATAGATAGATAGATAGATAGATAGATAGATAGATAGATAGATAGATAGATAGATAGATAGATAGATAGATAGATAGATAGATAGATAGATAGATAGATAGATAGATAGATAGATAGATAGATAGATAGATAGTGTACATTCATTTTTGCAGACTTTCAGACTTTCAGCAGTAAAACTTATCTGTCCAAATAAAGGTTGAAGATAAAGCTTTAACACAATGTAGTAGTTATAAAATAAATATATTAAAAGGTTACAAAGCACAAGATTAAATGAATCGATGTTTGAAAAAAATGTGATTTAGTTGTTTTTTTCTTCCTAAGTGGTAGGATAAAATCATCGTAGCACATGAGCTAACATTTAACATTTTCCCTGTCACTGATGACTTCCTAAAAGTGCTTACAGGAACAACTGGACTGGAATCAAGTGCCGAAGAACAGACACGCCATCCAGCGCCACCTGTCAGTTACCAGCACATGATCAGGTAACAGGTTTGTGTCAAAACTCTCCCCTCTCCCTCCACTATACCCTGAGTTGTGATCTGGGTGCTAGTATTTTGGAAGAGGCGATAAACAGAGGTCATGTGTGCAGCACGCATTTAGCACACATAAACGAACCCATGGCAACAAGAGTTGTCCCTGGTAACATTCTGTAGAAAAGGATATAAAAGGATATAAAAAACATTAACCACAGATGCTACATCAATTAATGAATTCTTTAACACCCCTGCAAAAAGTTCATCTAAGAGCATCTCTGCAAATTTCCTAGTTTAAATTCACAATGATTATTATGCACGGCAGCAGCTTTTTTCTTACAATGCATACAAAGCAAAAACACTGTGTACATCCCTATTCATAGCTCTAGAATGACAATGCATCCATGGCAAAATGAGAGAATTAATAGCCGAATAATTCTCCACATTCATCCATGAGAATAAAAATCACCTAAGTTTGACTGACTATTCACCTTCACCTATCCCATAGTCTGGTTGACTGTTGGGCCAACACTGAAGATATTGCAGCCAGCTTCCTCCATTCCGTGTGGTTCTTAGCTTTTCATCAGCATGTCATTCCACTCAAGGCCAGTCCACTCTCTGTTTTTCCAATTTTCTCCGCCTCGATTTTGTCGTCAAAAATAGTTTAATCATCCCATAAAGGACAATTGCACACACCTGATAGGAATTATACTCTTGAAAAAGTCGGTTTCAAATTTGTTTAAATACTCTAAAATAACCTTCAAATGTAAAAAAATCACACCCACACCCACGCAGACACACAGCCACTCATACTCACACACACACACGCACGCACGCAAAAACCTAAAGTATCCACTATCTTGCGGGACTGATAAATTTTCTCTTCTCTCACTCCTTTTCCATCTTTTCCCACATTCCTCCCTCCCTCCCTCTCCCCCCCTCCCTCCCTCTCCCCCTGTCTCTCTCCCTCTTTCTCACTCACTCACTCACTGTCATTCAAACATGTACACACACACACACACACACACACACACACACACACACACACACACACACACACACACACACACACACACACACACACACGCGCGCACGCGCGCGCGCGCGCGCAGCGCGCGCGCGCGCGCGCGCGGCGTGAGGAAATTTTTCTCCTGGAGTTAACATCAGTGCTGACTCCACTCTCCCCAAAAGTTCTTTTGGATGAGACTTTAAACCGAGGCCACGTGTGCGAACACACACACACACACACACACACACACACACACACACACACACACACACCACACACACACACACACACACACACAACACACACACACACAACACACACAGAGTTCGCACGCAGAACATCTTGCGCACACGTTAAATCCTGTTCCGCTTTTCGTAAGAGTAGCCATTGTGTGCCGGTGGGAACAGATATTTACAAAACTGCATGCACACGGGGACCGGCTGACAAAAAGCACATGATTGCTTATTCTGTTATCCTCGATATAAAGGAATAAAAGAAAAAAAATTAAATACACACACACACACACACACACACCACACACACACACAGAGTCTAAAGTATCCACTATCTTGCCGGAATGATAAATTTTCTCTTCACTCCTTTTCTATCTTTTCCCTTAACCACAATCCACTCTCCCTTTTTTCTTATCATAATTTTTTTCACCTTCCCTGTCCATTCTCTTGCCTTTTTTCTCCCGAAGCAAATCTGACAATTATTTATTTTCCTTTTCAGATGTGATATTTTGACATCTCTCCCAAGGACAGCACTACAGTCAAGGAAAAGGACTTTCCAGTAACCAACAAAAACTATCACCAACTGGTTACGCCAAGCGCCTCTCCAAGATTTGTATGACTATCCTGGGCTGACCCTTACGATTTGCCGGGGCGTTGATACAAGGAATATCAGTAGAGTTGGTTTTAAAACCTAGTTTTTATCTGTATAGAGCTGCACTTTTTTTTTATTCGAGATAAATTGACAAGGTGACAGCTCCGTTGGTATGTGGTCGGCGGGGCTATAAACACGATTAGGTTGGATTTGATTTGATTTGATTTTGTGATTATTTACTGCTGGTTTTGTGTTTATTGAAATTGGTTAAAAAGACTCCCCCCCCCAACCCTAATTCCTCAGCTAGAAATCCGAGGTTTACCAACAGAGTTTTGCATATGTGATTGTTCTTTCCCACCATTAAGGTAGACGCACTCCGAATTCAGGGTTGATTCGATTTTTTTTGGTTTTGTTTAACGTTTTTATTCAATCCAACAGAGTATGCATACTATAAGCAAATGAGAAATTTTGTATCATCATGGAATGATTTTTCAATCAAAAATAGAAAAAAAGAAATTCATAGTACTTTGTTTGAATCAATATTTTTTATTTTAATAATAATAATGAGAAAAAAGCTTTTTCTACTCATTGACATAAAAAAATTGAAAATGCTTTTCTATGACACACATACGAATATACATGATGCTAATGCATAAGATCAAGCTCGCGTTAACATGTGGATGTTATGAAATTTCATATGTGAGTTTATCTTACAAAATACTAGTGTTAGATAACTTTTTAGGGAGATGTGTGTTGTGATGTGTTGTGGGTCGTGTTGTGTTTGTGTGTGTGTGTGCATGTGTGTGTGCTTGTGTGTGTGTGTGTGTGTGCGCACGTGTGTGTGCATATGTGTGTGTGTTTGTGTTTTGATGTGTGTTGGTTTGTGTTTTGATGTGTATGTGTTGTTGTTGTTGTTTTTGGCGGTGTTTGTGGTTGTTTGTGGTGTGTGTGTGTGTGCTTGATTTGATTTGATTTGATTTATTTTTTTATATCGAGGATAGCGGGTGTGGGTGTGGGTGGGTGGGTGGGAAGCGGATAGGGAATAGACGTAGGGAGAAGAAAGGTTTGGAAGGAGCGGGGAGGGGGAAAAGGTTATTTAGGTGTGTGGCTGCACATTTAGAGTAGTGGGGATAGAAAAAATAGGGCTGGCTAAGATGATTTTTTCTTCTTTTTTTTAAGTCATAGGCTACAGCTCCTAGGTTAACCAATAGCAAGAGTGGTGCATACACGACCGTTTTTGCCAACCATTAAGGTAGTTGCATTCCGACTTCGAGGAATAGGCTACACGGTTTATTTTTTTTTTTTGTAAGTTTATGCAATTTGTTTAAAGTATTTTAGACATTAACTTCTTTTTAAATATAGCTGAACTGCAATTTTCGTAGACACCGAAGTCTAATGCATGTCCTCAACTTTTTGATGGAACAGGTGGCTCTGATTTAAAGCCCCACACCATTGCAAAATACATATAGCCGCTGAGGTCGGTAGGATGATAAACATGAAATAAATACCATTGTGTCTACAGCTACATGCCATTTGTCCATGTGCTATTGTGTCCACATGGTTCTAACATTCAGACCGACCAGCTGACAGACAACCCTTTCCTGTTGTTAACTAACACTAACTCTAACACTAACCTCAACTCTTAACCCTTGCCCTGCATGTGGACACAAAAGGCAGGTAGACAACATGGTGTATGCTGATACACTGGCTAGACACTTTTTTCTTTTGGGTTGAATAGAGAATTGAATCGATTAATTTACTGAAAATAAATGGATAAGCACAGAACTGCTTTACACCGTGCTTTCAAAAACAAAACGAAACAAAATGAAAGCTTACGCGGACAGTAGTGATTAACAATGTTTTAAAGGCACTAAATCATTTAAAAATAATAAATACAATATCTTTAAAAAATTGTTCCTTCGCTAGAGCTCTAACTTTCATCAGTGGTTAGATTTTTTTGCGTACGCAGCCGTTTTTGCCCAGTAAGGCAGCCACATACTGACTTTGGGGATAGAAGACAAAATATCATAGATACTACTGCTAGGGTTGGTAGGGGAAGGGGTACTAGATTTTTTGTGTGAAAAGAATGCTATGGTGGGGGATGGGGGTGTCAGATGTTCTGGTACATATCATAAGGATGGGGAAAGGTGTAGTGACTGAGGATAGGGATGGATTTCTCCTGTTTTTTGAGATAATAAAGTGTTCATATTTTAAAGATAAATCCTGTTCCGTTTTTCGTAATAGTAGGCCATTGTGCGCCGGTGGGAACAGATATTTACAAAACTGTATACACACGGGGACTATATAAAAAAGAACATTAGTGCTTATTCCATTATCCTCGATATAAAAGTGAAATAAATAAATAGATAAATAAATAAATACATATATAATAAAAGCTACTAAAATTTGAATTTAAAAATGTAATCCTATTAGCTTGTTTGCGCGCTTCTATTTTTAGACAATAAAAGTATTAATACTCATATTTTATTGTATGGAAGTAGGGGCAGGCAGTGGAACGTTGTGATTAGTTTCAGGGGTAGGTAGGGGGGGGGGATTTAGAAAAAAAGTTGAAAACAGAAGTAAAGGTACTGGTTTTAGAAAGCATGCTTGATCAGATTTAAGGGGAGGGCACTTTAAAAATAAATTTAGTCAAACAAGAAGTTGGAGGTGCTAGTTTTAGAAGGAACAAGGTGTGTGTGTGTGTGTGTGTGTGTGTGTGTGTGTGTGTGTGTGTGTGTGTGTGTGTGTGTGTGTGTGTGTGGTGTGTGCTGGTGGTGCGTGTGTGTTGTTGTGTGTAGTGTAGTGTAGTAGTGGTAGTTGTAGTAGTAGTAGTAGTAGTAGTAGTAGTAGTAGTAGTAGTAGTAGTATAGTAGTATATTCATCATCATCACCATCACATCCATCACCATCACTATCCATCCATCATCCATCCATCCATCCCCATCCATCCCATCCATCCATCCACCCACCCCTCAACCCATCCGACCCTCCATCCATCCACCCACCCACCATCCATCCACCACCCCTCCATCCATCCACCCACCCACCCTCCATCCACCCACCCCTCCATCCATCCACCCTCCATCCATCACCATCCATCCATCCCATCGTCCATCCATCCATCCATCCATCCACCATCCTCACCATCCATTCAACCACCCATCGTCCATCCATCCATCATCCTTCTCCATTATCATAATTATGATAATGATCATCATTCATTACATCATCATCATATATCATATCATCATATCATATACACCATTTATCATCATACATCATATGATACATATCATCATCATGACACATTAATTACATTAATTATATATATATTATTATTATATTATTAAAAAGCAGGGTAGGATGCTCAAGTCAGAGAGAGAGAGAGAGAGAGAGAGAGAGAGAGAGAGAGAGAGAGAGAGAGAGAGAGAGAGAGAGAGAGAGAGAGAGAGAGAGAGAGAGATTGAAAATAGTACTCAGAGAAATTTATTGATTTTAATTTTCTGTCTGTTTTGTTTTTTAAGATATGTTAAATTGCTGGATGGCAGCCGTAAGCCGCATTGACTTAATTTGTCATGATTTTGGAAAGGATGGAAGTGAAAGGTTTCAATATAAACAAGTTTGTGTTTATCCTCCATCACAGCCTTGCATAAGAGCAGTTTTTTTTTATCTTTGTTATTTCAAATATCTGATATAAGAAAAACATGTAGCGATTCATTCTATGTGTAAAATATATAGTAGGGATATTGAATTTGTGTATTCTGTTACCTTATTTCCTTGTCTTTTGCTTTGCTCTAGGTCAGAGATATGCCCATTACCCAGGTTATAGCACTCCCAGCCCATTGATAGACTACTCCATCTGCATCTCTCCCAGCAGTCTGCTTTGATTTCTGTTGTCGGCACAAAATTAATGTATTTTGTGGCTTTTTTTTTTTTGGGGGGGGGGGTTAAAATCCAAAAAGGAAAAAGTGCCATAATGTAAACCCCCCCCCCCCCGAAAATACACACACACGCACACACCACACACACACACACACACACCAACCACACCACACCACACCACACCAAAGTGACCCTATACCCCGAAAGAATGCTGGAAAGAGATGGAAAAAGGAATGAAAATGGAAAAAGTTGATCCCCCATAGGTAAAATCCTTTTGTGTTGGCAAGACTGAAGTGGAAGATGTTACATTGATCAGTGATCATTGCTGCATGATTTATTGTCAAACTTTCCCTCATTTATCCAACCTTTGTACTGTATCTGTTATATCCAATCGTGCTAATTGTTTTTTTTGCAAAATATGGACCTTTATTTTAGATGTGTGTATTCCAAAATGTCAGTGTAGCAAATGTGAAATGATGTATTCTAGCAGATCGTTTCGATAATACAGTTTTGTACAGGTTATGCTTTCTTTATTCAGCCTTTCTTCTTGCTGTTACCTTTGTGCTCTTATGAAACCTGTCTCGTATAAAAGTAGAAAACGGTTTAGCATATGTGTGGTTTTGTTGTTTTTTTATATTGTTTTTGTAAACTTTTTACGAGCAGTTGTACGAAACACTTGACTACTGATTTTTTGGGTTGTGGGTGTTTTTGTTTTTTAATTTTGCTTTAAATGATTTGTTCAAGTAGAAGAAAAAGTACGTTTCAGCAAGGAATGCTGATGAACAGCTTGTCTTGTATTTAAAGGGCTTTCTTTTTCCACTGTTTTCCCCGTCGACCAGAATTATCTTTATTTTGTTTTGAAACATTCAGTGTCGTTTTCTTGGATTTTATTAAAAAGGCAATGCTCTTTAGGAAGAACTGAGCGCAGAGTGAAGCAGTTTACTGCTAATACCCTTTGTCTTTTCAATTTTTTTTCAAACGAAAATTGTGACACGACGCTTTTCGAATTACATGTTCAGTAACAGTGGTTGGTATTTGAGGATTCACCATTCATTCTGGAGGCTTGAATTGTTTTCTGCTTTATCTGGGCAGTTGTGTGGTTGGTTTACTTGCACGTTACTATTCCGAACAATGCCCGCATTTTTCGCTTTCAACTGAAGGATTGCATTTTGTGTAGCTTGTTGCCTGTATCATTTTTGTCCTAAAGGACACGGCTTCAATCATGTCCCTAACATATCCTTTTTATGTGAAATTATTTTTGAAATGGTTTTATGATATCTGGTAGACTTAAACTACGCAGTTAATGCCCTTCACCTTGTGTGCTGCCCCCTCCCCCTATTTCCTATTATTCCAGGGTCAAAATTTGGTGTGAATTATTTTATAATATTTATTGTGTTTAAAGCTGTTTTCCCATTTCCATTGCCATGGAAGGTAGAAGTATAACCTCCCTTTGCCAGTAGCATGCTAATTTTATTTTAGCTATCTTAAAATATCCATTTTGTTCCGAACCTAGTTAAGTGTGTTCTTTAATCCCAACTGGAATTAGTGTGGATAAACTGTTTACAACCCAATTCAAATCACCTGTATAATTATGTGATAAATTCCAAGTTTGTCTGTCAGAATCAGTGAGGAAAATGTTGCATGTTCTTTTTAGAGGACCAACAAGATGTTCCCTGTAACTAGTATTACTTCAATTTTTCCTGTATTTCATGAGTAACTGCTTTTTCCCCCTGTATTTTATAGCATACTTATACAATTACAAAATTGATAATGTTATACCTTTAAACTAGTGGTGAGCACACACCAATGGCACTTGACTACCCAACTGACTTTTTCCTGATTAAAAATACAAGCTTTGTACGACTCCCCCTTTTAATTTTTTAAAAACTTAGACCGGTTGTCTAGATGTAACGGGCCTGCCTAGAAAGAGAAAAGTCCAGGTCGGAAGTATACGGTGGCTTAATCCCATTTTAGGCCAAAAACTTTCCCATCCATTAAATCTCAAGTGATGGTCTGGGTGCAAGTCTTTCAGATGAGGCGATAAACCGAGATCCGTGTGTTACACAAAATTATTTAGGGCACGTAACAGAACCCACGGCAACAAGAGTTGTCCCTGGCGAAATGATAGGGAAAAAAATGCAGTTGCAGACAGGAAAAGAGAAAAATAATGGGTGGCGCTGCTCTTGTGGCGACGTGCTCTCCTCAGGAAGAGCACCCCGAATTTCACGCTCAGTAGTCTTCCGTGGCTTGAAGTTGAATTTAAAAAGCCGATTTTTTAAAACTAATTTATCAAAGGTGTCTGTATTTTCTGACTAAAGATAGCATAGCTGCAATTAAGCTTTCTGTCACGTGTGTTTTTAAAGCATGTTGGAATAAACACTTCATTGTGGTCTGGGATATTTCCAAATGCTGGTATGAGAATTCAAAATCAGACAAAAAGTCAGTTGGTGGGTCATTACGTCACTGGTGGTCAGAGCATTGGGAAAAGCCTACCTCCCCCTTCAGCCCCAAAGAAAAGCTGGAGTTAGGGTTGGGTAGCCGGCTCGCAGTTGAAATGAAACAAAATGAACAGGAAGCTGATTTATTCTAAACACAAGGTCCAAACTTTATGAAAAGTGGTGCTAAAATCATAAAATTGAAAATAAAAACTGAAACTTGACCAAGGTCTTTGTTTAGAGTCGTGTTCAGGAATGATTGTGTGTTTAGGTGTGAAGTACAAGATCTGATGCTACACAGCTTTTTAGTCCTCTCTCTCTCTTCTCTCTCTCTTCTCTCTCTCTCTCTCTCTCTCTCCTCTCTCTTCTCTCTCTCTCTCTCTCTCTCTCTCTCTCTCTCTCTCTCTCTCTCTCTAACCTGGTTCGTTGCTATTTAATATTTTTATACACAGTTTTTTGTTTTTAGTTTGTTTTTGTTTTGTTTTTTGTTTGGCTTCTCGGTTGGTTTTTCTTTCTCATCTCCTATAGGTTTCATTCATGATAATTATTGTTTAAAGAAGTGTTTTTTATGGATGTTTTCAAATACTTTTTTGACTGGTTTTTTATGATGATGTAATTTGAAGATGCTCTCTCTCTCTCTCCCTCTCTCTCTCTCTCTCTCTCTCTCTCCTCTCTTCTCTCTCTCTCTCTCTCCTCTCTTCTCCTTCACTCTCACTCTCTTTCCTTTCACACCTTCCACTCTCAATATACTATCCTGAGTTGTCACTGTATAGGTGTTTGGTTCTATGTTGAACTGAATTGAATTTACTGTTTAATATATAGTATGATCCTTTTAAATAGTTTTTTGTGTTAAGGGTTTTTATGTTTATGTGTGATTAGTTTTAAGCCTTCTTTGCTTGTCCCCCCCCACACACACCACACACACCCACCGTTACCTCGATATAAAATAATAAATAAATAAATGAATAAAAACACACACACAAACACAACACAACACAACACACACACACAGAATGTATTTATTTTTCATATGAATGTTTTGGTTTATAGATTTGTATTGTCTTATGTACAATCGTCCTGAATAATTGCATTTTTTCCTTCATCTTCATTAGTATATTTTTTATCTTTTAATGTACTGAATTTGATTTAAAACTGATTTTAAATGTTGCGTCGCTCCTATTTGATATGTCTTTTATACAATTTTGCTCTTTTTTGTTGTTTCGGGATTTTTCTTTTCATTGTTAGGCTTGGCCACATTGTGAGCTCGTAGGTTTCATTGATGATAATTATTGTTTACAGAAGTGTTTTGAGATACTTTGTTGACTGGTTTGTTTTGATCTCGATGTAATTTGAAGATGCCTTTTTTTTTCCCAATCTTCCACTTCCACATATGCTATCCTAGTGTTATCACTGGATAGGAATGTTTCGGTTCTTATTGAAATTTGAATTGATATTGTATTTTACTGTTTAAATATAGAAATACGAATTTTATTTAGTTTTGTGTGTGTGTGTGTTAAGGGTTTTTATGTTTGTTTTTTATGCGTGTGCGTGTCTTTTTCCTTTTGCCTTCTTTGCTTGTCTTTCCCCCCTCTCTCTCACACACACACACACACACACCCCCACATGCACGCACGCCCCACACACACACACACGACACCACACACACACACACACACACACACACCACACACACACACACACACACACATGGAATGTATTATTTTTCATATGAATGTTTTGGCTCATAGATTTGTAATGCCTTATGTTTCATGGTCCTGAATATTTGCTTATTTTCTCATCTTCAATGGTATATATATTATTTTTAATGCATTCAGTTTGGTTTAAAACTGGTTTGTATTTATAACCTTAAATGTTGTTTCGCTCCTATCTGATATTTTTTTTAATACAATCTTGCTCTTTTGTTTATTTGCTTTTCGGGGTTTTCTTTTCCTTGTTAGGATTGGACACATTACGAACTGAAAGGTTTCATTGATGATAATTATTTTTTACAGAAGTGTGAGTGTTTTGAAATACTTCGTTGACTGGTTTGTTTTGATGACGATGTAATTTGAAGACTTACTCCTCTCCTCTCTCTCTCTCTCTCTCTCTCTCTTCTCTCTCCTCTCCCCTCCTTCGCTCTCTTCTTTCACTAGATAGATGGCTTGATGAAAAAAAGCAAATTTATAGTTTTCTCAATGTACCATCTGGAAATAAAATTTTGATTTAATTTGACTCTCTCTTCTCTCTCTCCTCTTCTCTCTCTCTCTCTCTCTCTCTCTCTCTCCTCTCTCTCTCTCTCTCTCTAAACCCAGGCACATATTTCCTTTAAAATGTTTATTGATGACATGCGCGCGAACCTGCGCGCGCGCGTGCATGTGTGTGTATATGTGTGTGTATCTGTTTGCTTTTTTGTTTTGTTTGTTTTTGTTTTTAGTTTTTGTTGTTGTTTTCTTTGAACTTTGTTTTTTACCGTCTTTTTTTCGTCTCCCCTCTCATGAAAATGTCATGATTTACATGATTTACTTGTTGATATATTGTGTATCAATTCTTAGGATGTTTTTTTCCTGTTTTTTCTGGTTTTATTTTTTAAATATTTTTTATTATAATATTTTTTTAAACATAAAATATGAATGTAGAATGGATGATATTGTAACCTGATATAATTGCTTGACTAGTGAGTGTGTGGTGAGTGGTGTGTGAGTGTGGTGTGTGTGTGTGTGTGGTGTGGTGTTGTGTGGTGTGTGTGTGTGTGTGTGTGTGTGTGTGTGTGTGCGCGCCGCGCGCGCGAGGGTGTTTGTTAGTTTGATTTTGTTGTTGTTGTTTGTTTGTTTTTTTGTTTATTTGGTTTTTGTTGTTTTTTTCTTTTTCTTTTTTTTATTATTTTTTTTTTCCTTCTCCCCTTTTTTTCCAAATGTTATGTCTTTTATAACTTGATGATAGATGGTGGTGGATTGATGTTTTAAGTCATTTAACCTATCATATTCTCATGTTTACTCTTTAATTATTGCGCGTTTTTATTATTCAAATCAAAATC
>JASPKP010001266.1:0-30546 GCA_030674155.1 Stramonita haemastoma
TTGAAAAAATAAAGATCTTTCATTCATTCTCTCTCTCTCTCTCTCTGTCTCTCTCTGTCTCTCTGTCTCTCTGTCTCTGTCTCTGTCTGTCTGTCTCTCTCTCTCTCTCTCTCTCTCTCTCTCTCTCTCTCTCTGTGAAATACCAATTGAAGAGGGCAAGTTTTCTGAAAACACAATCTTCTTCATATATAATAAAAGTGAATCAAAGCCCCAATTGGAGCCGTCAAATAAATAATGTTTAGAATACATGGAGACCAAGACAGATTGGGAATACTATTTTTGCTATTAAAATACTATTTTTTGTCTGTACAAATACTATTTTTCATTTGCTGGGCGGCTAAGCAGGTTTGACACACACACTGTCTCTCTCTCTTACACACACACTCTCTCTCTCTCTCTCTCTCTCTCTCTCTCTCTCTCTCTCTCTCTCTCTCTCTCTCTCTCTCTCTCTCTCTCTCTCTCCAATGATGTAGTCAGCTATTGCAGTAGTTCAGTATCAAGGATACCAGATGAATACTTGATTTACCATCAGACTCCTGATCTGAAGGAAATGGATCTGAACAAAGGTCATGGCTGTGCCAGTCTGTTGCCACACAACCTCCAGCCTCCAAGCCAAAACAAAATCTTCTCTATGGAAAGAGTGGGCTGTCTTGGCCGGTGGTATGGATAACTCCAAAAGCAGCAGCAATGCTTTATGATACATTGGCTTTGAGTCATGCCACTTTCATACAGAAACCAATGCACATGTGAAAGTTTTGCTATTTTAATGGATGGCACTGCTCTCGTTGCGACACATCTCCCTGAGGGTAAAAGCTTGAATGTCGTGCTGAGAAATCTGCCCTGACTGAAGCGGAACGTTATAGTCTACTTACTGTGAGAACAAATGGAAACAAACAGTAAAGTTTTACCTTTGAATGCACCACTTGAATGACAAGAAAGCAGATAGGACACTTACATCAGAGTAGACAGACATCAAACATGACTATGTTGACATCATGTAGCTTGGTGTAGTCGACTGAAAACATGGTCTGCCTGCCTAACTCGCCTGTTCCCAGATTTATTTTTCCAATAGTCTGAGCTGATCTGTCCTGTGTGTGTTGGATGGTGCACAACTTCAAGTCCTGTGATTTCTTTTTCCCGTAGTCTGAGGTGATCTGTCCTGTTTGTGTTAAGGTGATCTGTCCTGTGTGTGTTCAGGTGATCTGTCCTGTGTGTGTTGGATGGTGCACAACTTCATGACCTCTTTTTTGGCTTCAGTGAAAGACAGCCATTAAAATTTAGCATTGTTCCCTGCTTCAGAAATTAAATAGCACATCTATTTTGTTCTCTCTGCTTCTTTTGGTATATCATTTTGACCATCTGCCTCTGTCTGTCTGTCTCTCTTCCTGCCTGTCTGTCTCTCTCCTTCTTGCTGTCTCTTGCTTCCCCTCTGTCTACCCATATTGAATAAATAAGCTAAATTTACTCTCTCTCTCTCTAACTGCCTGCCTGTCTCAGATATGATATCCTGTTTTCTCTCTGTCTTTTTATGTATCTCTCTGAAATAGTAGGCCTATCTTACTGTCTTTCTATCTATATTACTGTCAGCTCTTTGGTGTATAAAACTGACTTACGTTGTCCACCTTCCCGTGGTGTTTGTGTGTATGCATGATGGACAAAGCATGTGCGTGCATGTGTGCATGTGGTCGTGTGTGTGTGTGTATGTATGTGTGTGTGTTTGTGTGTGTGTGTGTGTGTGTGTGTGTGTGTGTGTGTGTGTGTGTGTGTGTGTCTGTATGGGCGTGTGGATGCGTGCATGCATGCGTTTATGGGAATGTGTGTGTATGTGTGTGTGTGCGTGTGAATGTGTGTGTGTGTGTGTGTGTGTAAATGTAAGTGTGTTGTGTGTGTGCACGTGCGTATACACAGCATGCTTTCGCCTGATACCCTACAACAGCTGTTAGGTTTTGTGTGTTGAAGGTGCCACCAGTTTCCCTCCAAGTGGCCAGAAGAGAAGACAGCACACAAGAGATAGCCAGACTTGTAGGGACTACAGGAGAAGACAGCACACAGGAGATGGCCAGACTACAGGAGAAGGCAGCACACAGGAGATGGCCAGACTACAGGAGAAGACAGCACACAGGAGATAGCCAGACTTGTAGGGACTACAGGAGAAGACAGCACACAGGAGATGGCCAGACTACAGGAGAAGGCAGCACACAGGAGATGTACAGACTACAGGAGAAGACAGCACACAGGAGATAGCCAGACTTGTAGGGACTACAGGAGAAGACAGCACACAGGCGATGGCCAGACTACAGAAGACAGCACACAGGAGATGGACAGACTACAGGAGAAGACAGCACACAGGTGATGGACAGACTACAGGAGAAGACAGCACACAGGAGATGGCCAGACTACAGAAGACAGCACACAGGAGATGGACAGACTACAGGAGAAGACAGCACACAGGAGATGGACAGACTACAGGACTGCAGGTACTATAGGAGGGTGCTACTGTGAACACTACCTCTGAGGGCTTCAGTCATCTGTGAGTTCGTTTTTTTTTTTTCAACTGGTGCAGACCTGCCTACCGTATGATTTTATCGTATTTTTACGATTTGTAACCCTAAATACGATTTTCTTGATAAAAGTACGATTTTGACAATCACAAAAAAAATAAATAAACTGTGGCAAAGGGTTCAAGGGAAGTAACTCTTCCATGCTGATATTTACTTTCCTTGTCAGCGATTACTTCCCTTGTCTGTGTTACCCAAGATTGTTAGTCAAGATTGTCAGTCATCACTAGAGGATCCTCTCTCTCTCTCTCCCTCTTCTCTCTCTCTCTCTCTCTCCTCTCTCTCTCTCTCTCTCTCTCTCTCTCCTCTCTCTCTCTCTCTCTCTCTCTCTCTCTCTCTCCCTCTCTCTCTCCCTACCTCCCTCCTTCCCTCTCTCTCTCTCTCTCCAGTACACACACATACATATATACACCACTATCTTTCTCTCATACTCACACCCGCCACTCATCTCTCTCTCTCTCTCTCTCTCTTCCTCTTCTCTCCCTCCTCTCTCATCTCTCCCTCTTTCCTCTCTCTTCTCCTCCTCTCCTCCTTCTCAGACAAACTTTCTCTCTTCACACACACACACACACACACCACACACCACACACACACACACACACACACACACACTCTCTCTCTCTCTCTCTCTCTCTCTCTCTCTCTCTTTCTCTTGACACACACACACACACTCTCTCTCTCTCTCTCTCCCCTCTTATCTCCCTCTCTCTCTCACTCCCTCCTGTTTCTCTCCTCCCCTCTCTCTTATCTACCTCTCCTCTCTCTCTTTCTCTCCCCCTCCCTCTTGTCTCTCTCTCTCTCTCTCTCTCTCTCTCTCTCTCTCTCTCTCTCTCTCTCTCCCCTCCCTCCCTCCTGTCTCTCTCTCCCTCCCTCCCTCCCTCTGCTCTCTCTCTGTTTCTGTCTCTGTCTCTGTCTCTGTCTCTGTCTCCTCTCTCTCTCTCTCTCTCTCTCTCTCTCTCTCTCTCTCTCTCTCTCTCTCTCCTCTCCTCTCCTCTCCTCTCCTCTCTCTCTCTCCCTCTCTCTCTCTCTCTCCCTCTCTCTCTCTCTCACACACTGTCTCTCTCACACACACACACATACACACACACACTCTCTCTCTCCTCTGTCTCTCTCTCTCTCTCACACACACACACTCACACACACACACACTCACACACACACACACACATACACACACACACACACGCACACACTATGATACACATACATATACTATGATAGACACACACACTCACACTGGAACACATACACACACACTTACACACACTTACATACACAAAACACACACACACTTACACACACACACACACACACACACACACACACTTCCGGTGTGTAAGGTGGCGGTCAACAGCCGACAGTCTGCTATCAAATTTATCAAAGAACATCAGTTATCGTGTTGCTAAAGTCGAATGTTGTGCATCATATGTTTTGTTATAACATCCTGAGACAACAAGTAAGTGGTAACTGCCATAGGCCATTGTCACCCTTCATATTCAGAAACTTCAACATGCTATCTGATTTTGAAATCGGCACCATTCTATGAACGACATAGGCATAGGCACCCAAAAATCATAATAGTTGTGTGCATCACCAGTGTTTCAAAGTGGTAATTAATGCTTTGTCCGTGTTTCAAAGTTTATAGAACTGTGATCCCTGTACCTAAACAATGGGGTAATATTATGTAATCTGTGATCTACTGGCATTGCTGCAGCATGGAGTGAGTGAGGGTTTTTTTTTTTTTTTTTTTTTTTTTTTTTTTTTTTTTAAATATAAAATGTGTGGACTGTGATGGATCAACATGGCTGACACCCTCACTGTTCAAGCACAGGCCCTTGAAAGTGAGAGGTTAAACAAGTTGAAACCAACACTAGATAGAATTCAAAAAAGATTCTGGTGTGGAGAAAATGAACTTCTAATTTGGCGGAATGCATTATTATATAGATATTCAGCTCTTGACAATGAACTCGTCAATATACAGTGTATGGACTATGATGATCAAGAGTGCACCCTCCCATCGTCATCTTTGTGGTTATCAAAATCACCTTCTAATCTTTCAAAAACTGTCATCAGATTGTTTACGTGCCATGATCTACCCTCTAAACGTATTACTCTGAGTTTATATTTTAAATCCAGTGTAGGGGCTGGTACTCTTCTGTGCCAGGGAAAAGACTGTGTCAAATGGGACTCCCAGGAATGTGAAAAAATCAACCATTTAGTCCAGTCTTTCTTGACTAATGGGGATGTTGTATCCCTGACAGAATCCCTACTCCTCATGCCAGTGACCTTCATGGACTCTGTTGCTGGTGTGCTACAACCAAAGGCACCAGGAATGACTGTGGAGACAGTGAATATCCCTGACCATGGCATACCCATTCACACTCCATCAATTTCTCCCCTTCATGCTACACTGGAGACAGCTTCCCCAAAGGTTGATATAGTGTTACTGCCACCAACCCCACAGCATAACAAAGACAGTTCAGATGGTGCCATGAACTCTGAACTGGACATTAGCTACTCTGCCTCCTTCTCAGAATCTGACCATGAAGGATCATCTCACACCCACTTCACTTCTCCAACAAAAGAGAGGAACACACGCTCGCAGAAATTACATAAACTGCGCAGAAGAACCCTGTGTGTCACCCCAAAGTCGCTGAGAAAGTCAAGAGCAGCTATAAAATTAGCATGCTACAGCAACAAAATCCAGCAGCTGCAAGATGAAATTACTGATCTTCAACTGTTCCAGGCTGAACTTCAAGCTACAGTACTAACCCAGATTGAGGATGCAAAAGTGAGTGCAAAAAATGAACTACGAGCTCACATTGCATCGAAAATGGACACACTGCACTCCCTCAATGACTCCCTGAAGACTGAGATCTCTCAGTTAGACAAAGAAGTAAATGTCCTGAAGAAGGAAAACCATGCCCTGAAAAGTGAAGTGGGAAGCATCCGTGCAGACCTAAAAAAATACAAGCCTGCACGTTCATGCGATGCCTTCACACAGTGTGACAGCAAAGGACTGAAGCCTGCAGCTGATAACAAGGCCGGTTCTGTGCTACCCACCGAGACAACTGCCACTACCACCATGCTGTCTTGCAGTTCTTCACCTCCATCTACAACTAAGCAGCAAGATGGCCACAATGTCAACCCCTGTGACAATACCCAGAACGAACCAGACTCCCTGCTGTCAGATCTACCACAGAAGATCTCTTCATTAGCGGCCTGTGAAAATCAAACTGTGCCCGTGGAATCTAATCTTGATGTTATGCAGAACAATTATTGTGACAGGAAGAATATATACAATGTTCAGACAGCAAACCGCTTTCACCCCTTGAGTGAGGAAGCCAGTGCTGAACAAACCTCTGTGAACAACAAGGGTCGTGTGCCAGACTGTCCTAGTGCTACCCCAGACCCAGCTCCAAGAGACAAAAAACTTAATCGAAAACCAAGCGAGATTCTCTCTTCTCGCTCTGTTCCCAACAAAAGTTCTGCTCTGCTGATTGGGGATTCAGTCATCAGGGACATAGACCTACGAAGAATAACAAAACAGCATGATTCTTCAAGAATCTGTGTTAGTGGCATGTCAGCAGCTGATCTGTCTAATTGGTTGCAGCAACAAAGTGGTTCTCCTCATCTCAAATGTTTAATTATACATGTTGGTGTCAATGACTGTAGAACCACAGGACAAGTGGCCAGAGATACTTGGTGTGACCTTGTTCACCTGGCCAGTTAGGTGTTCCCCAACGCCAGGATTATTCTTAGCTCAATAATCCCAGCCCGTGGCAAACACCATCTCAATACGCTGATATCGCCTTCTAACCACAACATGCAAAAGGCTTGTGAACTGCTGAACACAGAGTTCATTGACAACACACCCACCTTCACAACCCACACTGGTGGTCCAAAGTTAGCTCTGTATGCTAACCTCATTCACCCTAGTCTTGCAGGCACAGCCAAACTGGCTCTGAAATTAAAGCCATTTTTTTCTCCCTCTCGTTCTCATGTCAGTGACCACAGACGAAATGAAACCATGCTACCCAACCAAAACCCTACATCCCCTCATAGTGACTACCCCCCTGTAGACTCCATGACCCATTATCCAAACCTGAACAGGGGTGATAGTGCTAGCACTAATTCCAACAGGGGTGACAGTGCTAACACTAATTCCAAACAAATTGCAAGCGCCTCTGATCGTGCCTTCCCCCCACCCCCCTTCCCATTGCATGACGTCAGGCAGTCTAGTCAAGGGAATCGCATCAACATCAACGGTGTTAGGCCTGACGCGAGCAGTGTTAGGCCTAATGCGAGCCCTGCCCCACATACTGAGTGGACCACTGAGCCAGTCTACTACCCGCCCCATCCCCCACTGAATAGGCCTAGGCCTAGCGCCATGCAGCCTAGTCAGTCAGCCCTCAACCAGTGGTATTCCCCACATCAAGGAATGACCACAGCAGTCACTGGCCAAGCTGGCATCTGGCATAGATCAACGCCGGCTCCTATCAACCCTTACTATCAACCCTTACGATCAGATTTTTGCTAACCTAATGGCTTACAAGAACTCCCAACGCCAACTGTATGCATAGGCCTAGTCCTCTTTACTCATTATCATGCATAATTATGTTTTAGGGTTTGAAAATGCTTGCCCTGTGTGTGTGTGTGTGTGTGTGTGTGTTGTGTGTGTGTGTGTGTGTGTGTGTGTGTGTGTGTTAGAGAGAGAGAGAGAGAGTGCTTGTGGTGTGTGTGTGTGTGTGTGTGTGTGTGTGTGTGGTGTGTGGATGAGAGAGAGAGAGAGAGAGAGAGAGAGAGAGAGAGAGAGAGAAGGAGAGAGAGAGAGAGAGAGAGAGAGAGAGAGAGAGTGCAAAGTTGTAAGTATGTGAATGAATGTGTTGCGGCATGCTGATGGTGGATGCAGATTACCATTTTCTATCACTGATATTGTCTTGGCTAGTGCAGTACTTGCTGGCCAAGTTGTAAGGGTTGTGTCCAGTGCCTTTCTACACATATTAAGCGAATTTTATTTGTTCCAGTACTTGACTGTATATATATATATATATATATATATATATATATATATATATATATATATATATATGTATATATATATACACACACACACACACACTTATTCTACCCCTTGTTTGTTGACTTGATTGATGATTATGCTTTAGTCACAATTAGTGACTGGTAGGTAGTCACATTATTGTAGTAAGTTTGTCCTTTATTTGAAATTTTGATTGTACTGACTGATGATTGTGCTTTATTGACTGGTGTTACTTACATTACTTACATAGTAAATTTGTCCTTTGTTTTAAATTTGATTGTTGATTGACTGATTTTGTGCTTTATTGACTGGTATTAGTTACATTACTGTACTAAATTTTTCCCTTTTGTCTTAAAATTTTCATTGTTGGTTGACTGATAATAGTGCTTTATTGGTCGGTGTCAGTTACATTACTATACCTAGTTTTTCCTTCCATTTTGTTTTGTATTTGATTGTTGATTTGACTGATGATGGTGCCTTACTGACTTGTGGTTACATGGCTGCACCAACTTTCTCACTTTTTTGTTTATTCTAAATTTTGTACTACTTTGATTGTTGTTCTTTACCTTTTGATAATTTTCCTTGTTTGCCTAATTTTTGATTGTTGATCTGATTGATGATTGTGCTTCGCTGATTGGTTGATAGTACATTACCATATTCAGTTCTTCTTTCTCTTGTTCTGCATTCTTTTTTTTTCTTTTTTTCTTTTTTTTTTTTCTTTCTTTTTTTCAATGATTGTGCTTTATTGACTGGTGTTACTTACATTACTTACATAGTAAGACTGTCCTTTGTTTTCACTTTGATTGTTGACTGCTTTTGTGCTTTATTGACTGGTGTTAGTCACATTACTGTACTAAATTTTTCCCTTTTGTCTTAAAATTTTCATTGTTGGTTGACTGAAATAGTGCTTTATTGGTCAGTGTCAGTTACATTACTATACCAAGTTCTTCCTTCCATTTTGTTGTATTTGATTGTTGATTTGACTGATGATGGTGCCTTACTGACTTGTGGTTACATCCCTGCACCAACTTTCTCTCTTTTTTGTTTACTCTAAATTTTGTACTACTTTGATTGTTGTTCTTTACCTTTTGATAATTTTCCTTGTTTGCCTAAATTTTGCTTGTTGATCTGATTGATGATTGTGTTTCACTGATTGGTTGATTGTTGATTGCTTTTGTGCTGTATTGACTGGTGTTAGTTACATCACTGTACTAAATTTTTCCCTTTTGTCTTAAAATTTTCATTGTTGGTTGACTGATAATAGTGCTTTATTGGTCGGTGTCAGTTACATTACTATACCAAGTTCTTCCTTCCATTTTGTTGTATTTTGATTGTTGATTTGACTGATGATTGTGCTTCACTGATTGGTTGATAGTACATTATCGTTCCCAGTTTTCTTTCTCTTGTCCTGCAATTTTTTTTTTTTTTTTTTAATACTATGTCTTCCACTCTAGATACATGGCCCTCTCAGGAAGGACTTCGTGTAGGATACCTAAATATCAATAGTGCCAGGAACAAAACTGAGGAAATATCATCAATTATAGACAATAAAGGAACTAGCTTTCATATATTTTGTGTAGCTGAATCGAGACTCAACAACTTAATTTCTGATTCAGATATGTATATCCCAGGTTATGACACTGTACGACTTGATCCAGTAAGTGTCAGATCTACCGGTTTGCTTTTATACTGTGCGACTTCTTTGTCGTGGAAAAGACTAACGCATCTTGAACAGTTTCATGTAGAATCTATATGGGTAGAAATCATGTTTAGACGCTGTAAATCGATTATACTTGGCTTCATCTACAGGAACCCAGCTGAAACAATTGACTGGTATGATAAATTCAATTCAATGATGGATGCCGCAATTCTAGAGTCCAAAGAAATCTTTCTTATGGGAGATTTCAATATAGATCTGACAGTCCCTGGATCAAAGTGGAATATTAATTATGCCATGTATGGTTTAGAACAAATAATTGATCGTCCAACTCGCATTACTAATAACACAAGCACCCTCATTGATCACATTTACACTACTTCAAAAGCCAACATAGCAGAAACATGCTCAGTGCAGACAGGTTGTAGCGATCACTCTTCCATTTGTTTTACATGGCGGAAAAAAGGCATAAAGATACCCAAATCAGGACACAAGGAGATATCCTACCGCTCCTTTACACATTTTGATAAAGATGCCTTTATAAATGATATTCTTAATTCAAACTTAGACTATGTTTATCAGATTACAAATCCAGATGATGCTGTTAACTATTGGATAGAGACATTTATAGCTACCTATGATAAACATGCTCCATTTATTAAGAAAAGAATAAAATATTTCATGAAACCTCCATGGTTAACAAAAGAAATTGAAAACGAAATGAATCTAAGAGACTATTTATTAAAATCAAAGCAAAAAGATGAATATAAAAAGCAAAGAAACAAAGTTAATTCATTGAAGCGCAAAGCCAAAACAAAATACTTTCAAGATTTGCTGTCTTCAGCCCAAAATCCAAAAGCAATTTGGAAAGCCATTAATACCTTAACTAATAAATCAAGACATAACTCCCAAAAAGTCATAAAAGAAATATCAGCAGAAAACCTTAATTCTCACTTTGCAAACATTGCTGACTCTATAATATCTAATGATAAAACAAATACAAACGAGCTGATAGAATTAAAACAATACTGTTCATCAAAGAACATCTTATCTGATTTTGTTATACCCCCAATAACAGTAACAGAAGTGCTAAATAGTATACTCAGATTGAAACAGTCAAGATCAAAAGACCTTGATAAAATCGATAGTCAAATATTAAAAATCAGTGCATATGCCATAACTGACACCCTAACCTACATATTTAACTTGTGTATTGACAAAAATTACTTCCCAATGAAGTTCAAACGAGCAAAAGTAATACCCTTACACAAAGCAGGAGACCCAACCAATCCGTCGAACTACAGACCAATCTCCATACTATCAGTCCTATCTAAACTATTAGAAAAACATATACAATTTCACTTACACTCTCATTTTAAAATATATAATCTAATTAATGAAAACCAGTCAGGTTTTCATGAAAACCATTCTTGCCATACAGCCTTAATACAACTAATTGAGCATTGTCTTTTGAATATCAATAACAATGAAATCACTGGAGTCCTTTTTCTAGACTTTGCTAAAGCCTTTGACGTTATTAGCCACTCTCTCCTCATCAAAAAATTAAAATGCTATAAAATTTCCGACCAAGCATTATCATTTTTAGACTCATTTCTCAGTAATCGTTATCAACTTGTTGAAATCGGGCCTAGGAGATCAACCTTATTACCCGTGAAATATGGAATACCACAGGGATCAATACTAGGACCACTTCTTTTCTCCATTTATATTAATGACCTACCTCTGCATATCCATTGTTCATGTCAAATGTTTGCCGATGATACATCAATTCAATGTAACAACGATGATTCAAACCAGCTTGTGAAAGATATGCAGGCAGATATCAATAAACTTATCCAATGGACAGAACTCAATCATATGTCTCTTAATTCTAATAAAACAAAATGTATGTTTATAACCACTCGACAAAAAAGACAGAAATTGCATTCTCCATTCGAGCCAATTTATATCCATGGACAACAAATTGAAGAAGTAGTCTCACACAAAGTACTAGGTGCAGTAATCGACAACGATTTGTCTTGGTCAGATCACATAGCCACATTAGGAAAACGAATCTCAGTAAGATTGTATCAACTTAGAAAAATCAAAAATTTTCTAAATTTACAGTCACGAAAACTATTTTTTCACGCCCATATTCTATCTCTTATAAACTATGTTTCTACCTTATGGGACAGTGCAAGTGAAACAAACCTAAAGCATATAAACCGCCTACATAAAAGAGCTGTTAAACTAATCCGATTGAATCCTAATACGCTGACCATCACCAACTACAAAGAACTAGACATTCTTCCACTCAAAGACAGACTGCAGTTCAACAAGTATCTATGTATGTTCAATATATTAAACGGAAAAGCCCCAAAGAAAATTGTGGAAAAATTTGCTGTCAATAAAAATAGGCCTACCCATAGACTGTTACTGCCCAGGCCCCATAATAATCTCTATAAATCAAGCCTTGCTTATTCAGGAAGAACATTGTGGAATAGCCTACCCCCTTTTCTAAAATCAGTTCCTTCAAAACAAATGTTTAAGAAACTTTTGAAGAAACATTTGATGGACAAACTATAGTCCGCATTTATGTTTGATACTACCTCACATTTGGCTGCTTGTTGTTATTCATGCCCATGTTATATAGTATTTGTATCATTTGTATGTATGATGTGAGCTTATGTTGTACTGTCTTGGGTTTGTTTTTGTTTTTGTTTTTTATCTTGAGAGATTTGTTGGAAAATAATCCTGATTTATTTTAGTTTTTTCAACAAAGGTTGATATTTGTTTTTGAATGTTTTAGAAGTCAATTTACATGATTTTTTTTTTGTGAGGGCAGGATGAAAAAAAGTTGTGTAAACTTAATCTTTTACCCTCAATAAAGATCATTTTGACTTGACTTGACTTGACTTGACACACACACACTATTCATCCACTGTCATTTGTTTTGTAATGTGTAAATCTGTTCTCTTGGCGGTGCTGACAGCCATCCTCCCTCTCCACTACCCATCTCCACCCCCTCCCCCCTGACACATGAAACTTTTCTATTCTAATCACTGAGTAAGGATATGATGTTGAAAACAGTGTCCTGAAAAATCACACTCACAGATCTCTAAACTTACTTAGAACTTGAAGCAAGAGATACAATGAGTGGACAGGTGGGCTTTCATGTTCACTTTGTTTCAGTTTCTGTTTTGTTGGAAGCCTGCCTGTTCATCTCTGAGTGTCTTGTCTAGTGCCGTCTTTAGTCTTTCTAAGATTATTCTTGTCAGTATTTTCCCTGGGATAGACAGCAGCATGATTCCTCTCCAGTTGTTGCAGGATGACAGATCCCCTTTCTTTGGAAGTTTCACAAGGTAACCTTTCTTCTAGTCTTCTCGCACACTCTCTTGGTCCCAGATCTTGTGTAGGAGTGGATACATCATGTCAGTTGAAGTATGGATGTCTGCCTTCAGTGCTTCAGGGGGTATATCGTCGGGACCTGCTGCTTTGCCTGACTTTAAAGACTTTATGGCTTTGGTGATCTCATTTTTGGTGAGGGGGGCCGATGTTGATGCCAAGGATTTCAGTAGGTGGTGGGATATCTAGTGGGACAGATGGTGCTGGTCTGTTGAGTGTTTCTTTGAAGTGCTCTGCCCATCTTGCTGTCTGGTCCTCTCCACCTGGAATGGTATTGCTGTTCTTGTCTTTGACGGGGCAACTTGGTTTACTGTTTTTTCCTGAGAGGGTCCTCATGATCTCATACAGTCTCTTCATGTTTCTTTGGCCTGCTGCAGTGTCTGCTTTCTGAGTCAGCTCCTTGATGAAATTTCTCTTGTCTTTTCTTGCACTTCTTTTTACTGCACGGTTTTTGTCCCAGTAGCGTGCTTGCAATATGTGCTTCTCTTTTTGATCTTGTGTTTTGTTGATCTGGTCTTTCAGCTATTTTCTCTGGGTGATCAGTGCCCATGTTTCTGTTGTCAGCCATTCCTTGTGTTTTCTTGTATTTTTTCCCAAGACTGCTTGGCATGTTGTCTTCCAGGTATCATGTAGACTGTGCCACTGCTCTTCGATCGTTTCCTCTGGCATCTGGGAAAGCATGCTGAATTTGTTTCTTAGTTCCAGCTTGAATTCCTCTGTTTTCGCTCTGTCTTTAAGGCTTTGCACGTTGAATTTGTGCAATGGTCTTCCTGCATTGTCGTTGAAGGCTTTGAGCTTGGTCTTGAGGATGGCTACTACAAGGTGGTGGACTGACGCTGCGTCTGCTCCACGTTTCACCCTGACATCATGCAGGCTCCTTCTCCACTTTCGCCCAATGGTGATGTGGTCGATCTGGTTTTCAGTCCTGCCATCTGGGGAAGTCCATGTGGTCTTGTGGACTTTCTTGTGGGGAAAATGGTGCCTTCAATGACCAGGTCATTGAAGGTGCAGAACTCTGCTAAGAGTTCACCATTTTCATTCTGGTCTCCCGTGTCATCCCAACTTTTGCATTCAGGTCTCCCATTAGGATCTTCAAGTCCCTCTTTGGTGTTTTGTCCACTATGGCTTGGACTTGCTCGTAGAAGTTCTCTTTTTCTTCTAAATCAGTGGCATTTGTTGGAGTATAGCATTGGAGGATGGTAACTTTCCTGCCCTTTGAGTTGAATTGGGCATTGAGGATCCGTGGTGACACTGGTTCCCAGAATAATAGTGCTTGCGTTGCCTCAGGTTTCATCAGCAGTGCTACTCCGTGTGGGGGGGGGGGGGGGGGGGGAGCTGGCCTTCTTTCTGTCCAGAGTAGATGATGGTATCTCCACTCGCTAGTCTTGACCGTCTGGTTCCATTCCATCTAGTCTCGCACAGGCCAAGAATCTTTAGGTTGTACCTATGCATTTCACATCATGCACAGATCAGATTGCCACAATGCGTATCATCATCGAGCAGTCTCTGGAGTGGCAGACCCCCTTGTATTCAGTCTTTGTTGACTTCCAGAAGGCATTTGACAGAGTCGACAGAGATGTCATCTGGAGACTGATGCACCACTATGGCTTCCCACCAAAGTTCATCACCATCATCCAACAGCTCTATGAAGATGCCACCTGTCAAGTCATCCATGATGGTATATTGACGGAACCCTTCTCTGTACGAACCGGCGTTCGTCAGGGCTGTCTGTTGTCACCAACCATCTTCCTGTTGGTTTTTGACTGGATAATGCGACAGGCCACAGCAGGCAGGAGAACTGGCATACAGTGGACCTTCACAAGGCAGCTGGAAGACCTGGACTTCACAGACAACATCAGCCTTCTCTCCCACAGGCACCAAGATGCACAAGAGAAGCTATGTCATGTTGCGGAGGAAGCCGAAAAGATAGGCCTCCAAATCAACATCAGGAAGACGGAGGTCATGAGGGTGAACAACAAGAAACAAGACCCAGTGCGACTACACCAAGAAAACATGAAAGAAGTTGACAAATTTACCTATCTGGGCAGTGTCGTTAGTAAAGATGTGGGGACAGACGAAGACATCAAGTGCCGAATAAATAAAGCCTGTCGTGCCTTCAACACCCTTCGCCCAATCTGGAGATCAACAGCCCTCTCACTCCACAACAAGATCCGGATATTCAACACCAATGTCAAGTCGGTCCTACTGTATGGCTCAGAAACCTGTCAGGTAACAAAGACCAACACCCACAAACTCCAGACATTCACCAACAGATGTCTTAGGAACATCCTTGGTATCAGGTGGCCAGAAGTAGTCTCAAACAAAGAACTATGGGACAGGACCAGATACGCTCCAATCGAGATGGAGATCAAGGAAAAGGGGATGGATCGGCCATATGCTCCGCAAGCCTGACTCACAAGGGAAGCGGAAAGTAGGTCGACCAAAACAGACCTGGCGCGCAGAAGCACTGAAACAGAGACGAAGGCAGCCGGAATGACATGGGCCGAGCTGAAGAGGATCTCCCAGAACTGAGTCCGTTGGAGGAGTGTTGTTGTGGCCTATGTTCCCACAGGAATCCACAGGCATAAGTCAAGTTAGTTTCAGTTTGTAGCATTCTATGCAAATTGGATATTTTGAGTCAAATACCATTTTGAGAATAATTGCTGCAAAAATATTTTCTTTATGATGATGATGACCTGAAATAACTGTAAAAGATGGTTGATTTTCAGATTCAAACTTTCTGAAGTTTGTTTGAAAAAAAAAATTGTAAGGTCCTTTAACCACAGAAAGTGAAGTTCTAAAACATCCATACATTTTCATTCAAACTTTCTGTATGAAACACACCACACACACACAACACAACACACACACACACACACCACACACACAAAACCACACACGACCCCACAACACACACACACAAGCAATGTGCAGCATCTGCACGGGGTTCACCCCCCCTACCTCCCCAAAATCATCCATTTACTGTTTGGGCAGATTGTGTGCATCAATTTTTTTAATTCACTGTATCTAGTTTTATTTTCTGTTTTATTTAGTCTTTGATTTCCTATACCCTACTCACCCTATACTTCACCACCACTCCATCACATTAGAATCTGTTACCCAACGTCCATCTGTCTCTTTCCTGTCCTTTCTGTCGCAAATGCTTGTCAGATAGCATCAATTCGGATTAATCCACTTCCACTTCTTCTAAGTTTATCTTGTTTATTTAGTCAACGATTCCATACCACCACACCACCAACACCACACTCACTCCACACACACAGACCACACACCACCTCTCTCTCTCTTGCTGAAATGCAAATAGAATCAAATTTCGAATGCCTCTCGTAAGAAGTACTGCCAAGGAATCATAGCCACAGTTGGAACCATCAAATAAAGAATACATCAAGACCAGGAAAGATTGGGGATACTATTTTTTGCTTTCAAAATACTATTTTTGACCTGTCCAAATACTATTTTTAATTTGCTGGGGTAGGCAGGTCTGCTGGTGTTTATTGTTTGAAATTAGGCAGCATTTCTCAAACCTCGGCTGTTTTGCTTTCTGCATCTTTAATCTCTCTGTGACCCATGTGTGTACTGTGCATGTGTCTTCGTGACCTTTCTGTGAAGGAAGTTAAGGTCAGACAAGGCAGCTATTTCTGGACCAAAGTTCTGTTCAAATGGGATTAAATTTAGGGATGGACATTGTAAGCCATTGATATCAGTATGGACACCTCTGAAGAAGACAAAACTTAACAAAAAAACCCGATAGTTTTCCTATTTTATAAGCCAACTTTAATCACCAGTTACATGAACACTATTGTTTAGTCAAGAAAAGGAAATATGTTGGATAAAATTGAGAAAAAAGTGTCAGAAGTCATTGAACATTCACTAAAATTGCAGAAAATCCTACCTTCACACTACACAGCTGTACCACCAACACCACCCACATCACCTACACCACCCATATCACCTACACCACCCATACCACACTCACACCACACTCACATCACCCACACCACCCACATCCACACCCACATAACTTGTACCAAACCACATGCATCACCCACAGATTTGCACCACCAGCACCACCTACACCACCAACACCACACTCACCACTTATATAACACATGACCACGCCATCATCGCATCAACAACAGTACACCCACATCACCCACACCCTCACCACCCACACCCTCACCACCCACACCTCATACTGACCACACCACACCAAAGCACCACACCATACCACACCAGCACCACCGACACACACCACACCAGCACCACCGACACCACACACACCATTCTTACAAATTCTACATTACCCACATCACCCATGCAACACCACCCAAACCACACTGGAACCACCACCACACTTACACCACCAACACCACCATAACGCACTTGCACTCCAAGAGCTTCACACCACTCCACAGCCCACACCACACTTGCACCACCCATACCACTCACATCACATGGTACTACCCCAATATCCACACCTTCACACTACACAGCTGTACCACCAACACCACACCACATCACCCAAACCGACACCCTCACACACTGCAACACACC
This sequence comes from Stramonita haemastoma, assembly GCA_030674155.1. Classification (NCBI taxonomy): domain Eukaryota; kingdom Metazoa; phylum Mollusca; class Gastropoda; order Neogastropoda; family Muricidae; genus Stramonita; species Stramonita haemastoma. The sequence continues at coordinate 17,237 of JASPKP010001266.1, forward strand.
ATAGCACACAGTACCACACATACACACCACTTCAAACACACACCACATCCACAACACCACACCACTCATGCACACCACCACTCCACAACACACCACACATACACACACCACACACACACACACACACACACACACACACCACACACACACACCACACACACCACACACACACACACCACACAACACACATGACTACAGTGCAAGGACTGCTTGGTTGTCTTCATTGCTGTGTTACTTGTCTAAGGGTAACAAAATCAGTTTGTAAGTAGTAGAACATATAATGTAGTGAGGTGAGGTCCCTTAAAAACCAAAACTTAGCAACAGTCAGTGATTGTCTTCTCAGATGAATGTAATGCATGACAATAACAATTCAGTGTAAGTTATCAGTGCACAAACTAACACTCATAGACACAGATACTCACACACACACACACACACACACACACACACACACACACAACCACACACACACACACACACACACACACACACACACACACACACACGTGTGCAAAAACACGCAGAACAACTTACGCACTCATTAAATTCTGTTCTGCTTTTTGTAAGAGTAGGCCATTGTGTGCTGGTAGGAACAGTTAAGATTTTACAAAACTGCATACACACAGGGACTAGAGGTAAAAAAGCACAAGAGTGCTTATTTCATTATCAATATAAAAGAAAAAAACACAGACCCCCACCCACACACAGCCTTGCATGTGCATACACACGCACACATACACACACACATACTCACACACACACACACACACTCACACACACAAACACCCACCCACTCACTCACACACACACACATGCACTTACACACAGACTCTCTCTCTCTGTCACACACATACACACTCACACACACATATTCAATATACTACATACAACACCCACACCACAACTGCACAACAACACACCCAAGCCAAATCCACACCACACCACACCACACCACACCACTCCACACTACACCCACATCACTCCACACTACACCCACACCACTCAAACCACACCACTCCACACCACAGCCACACCACTCCACACTTCACCACACCACATCATTCCACAACATACCATAACATACCAAACAACACCCACACCACACCCACACCACAACACCACCCTTTGCCACACCACTCCACCCATACCATACGTACATCTTACCCATACCTTACCCACTTCGCTTATTTCCTGCAGAAAACCACACCACCCATGACACACACAAACACCACACCTACTCAACACCTGCACCACCAACACAACCCACACCACTCAAACCACCCACAGCATCCACACTGCCTACACGACAACCACACCAGAACACCCAAACCACCCACAGCGTTGACACCACCTAGACAGACCACCTACACAAAAACACTGCACCAACAACATACCTACATCAGCTTCACCACCTGTATCACCTACACCACACCCACATCACTCACTCCATACATACCACACCACCCACAACATAACATAAACACCCACAGCCCACATTCCTTCCACCACACCCACACAACCCATACAACTCCAGTACCAGCAATACCACACCACCTACACCATAGCCACATCAATTGCAACACCCACACAACACCTACACTACATTTACATCACCCCACACAACCGACATAGCCTACACCACCCACAACACACACCACTCACACCTTTCCCACCATCCCTATCATCTCCAACATGCCCACTGCCCCATCCACCTACACTACCCACAACCACACCACTGACATGATAACCACATCACCCACAGCATCTACATTTCTTTACCACATCCACACTACAATTGCACAATCCACACCACCCATATAGCCTACACAACACACACCACACCAACCAGACAACCCCAATCACCCACACCGTGCCCACCACCCCATCCAGCCACATAACCCATATCCCCTTCACTAACCACACAATGTCTGCATCACCCACACCATACCCACACAATCTAACACACACCCACACCACCTGAACCCCATGTACACAATACTCAAATAGCCCACACCACAACCTACCATGTGACCCACAACACCAACACATTACCCACACCACACTACACCACATCACCACCACCACCACTACACGACACGTCCCACACCTGCACAACCCAAACAACACCACACACACCATCCACACAGCCTAGTGGTCAGAACAATGAGCTGGCAATTTGAAGACCCGTGTTTGAGTCGAGGAGAATTTGATCCTTTTTAACATCAGTGCCAACTCCACTCTCCCCAAAAGTCTTTCGGATGAGACTTTAAACAGAGGCTTCGTGTGTGAATGCACACAGAACATCTTGCACATACGTTAAATCCTGTTCCGCTTTTCGTAAGAGTAGGTCATCGTGTGCTGGTGGGAATAGATGATATTTACAAAACTGCATACACACGGGGACTGGATGTAAAAAAGCACAAGAGTGCTTATTCCATTTTCCTCGAAATAAAAGAATAATCAATCAATAATCAATCAATCACCTTCGACACCACAACTGCATCACACACACAACTCACACCACTCATATCACACGCACACCACAGCCCCATAAACCGCAACACATCCACCACACCACACCCACACCACACTTACATCAACCACATCAAAACTGCATACATCATTCATAGCACATCATTCATAGCACATCATCCACAATATCCTCATCATTCTCATGACCAACCACATGCAAACTGCCCCATCACCCCAACATACACCACCCACACACACCACCCACACCACCTGCATCACCCAAAACATGCATATCACACCACCCATACCACACCAACATCACCAAAAGCATCCACATGCCCCCACCACATCCACACATTTGCATAACCCACACCACCCACACTGCTTACACCATCCACACCACATCACCCACACCACACCACACTACACCACCTACAGTAGGTGACATTTACAAAACTTCATACACACCACCTACACCAGTCCTTCGGATGAGACTTTAAACCGAGGCCCTTTGTGCGATTGCACGCAGAACATCTTGCGCACATGTTAAATCCTGTTCCGCTTTTCTTAAGAGTAGGCCATCATGTGCCGGTGGGAACAGATGATAATATTGACAAAATAGCATACACATGGGGACCGGATGAAAAAAAGCACATGATTGCTTATTCAGTTATCCTCGATATAAAAGAATAAATAAATGAATAAATAAATAAATAATAAAAAAACACCCAACCCACACCTATATCACCCAGCCCACAACTATATCACCCACACCACACCACCCACACCATTCTGATCATCTCAATCACCCACACCATGCCCACCGCCCCATCCACCCACATCACCTACACCACCCAGACTACTCCCACCATATCAGCGTTACCCCCACCACACACACTGCCTACATCACCCACACCATATACACCTCCCACACACACCTCATACACAACACACCTACTGAAAAACTGCACCAGCACCATTTGCACAACCAACACCACCCACACCACACCACCCAAACCACTCCCAGCACCCATACTGATTACACCACACCACACCACACCACACGACCCACACTACTCCTAGCACCCATACTGATTACACTGCATCACACCACACCACCCAAACCACTCCCAGCACCCATAATGATTACACCACACATCACACCACACCACACCACACTGTCCTCAACACCACACACACACACTACACCACACCACATCACCCAAACCACCAACTGCACCAACACGGTCTACCACACCACAACATGCCACACCACCCAAACCACCCACAGCACTGACACCACATGCATGCCACCCTCAACAGCCACACCAGAAATACCACACAATGCACACCATACCCACATCAACCATACCACTTGTATCACCTGCACCACACCCACACCCACAAACCATACATAGCACACAACCCACACCACAAACACATCAACCACAAAACCCACATCACTTACATCACACCCATAGCCCCTACATAACTCCCATACCAATCATACCAAACTACCCACAACATAGCCACACCAACTGCAACACCCACACCATACCCATCCAACACTTTAATCACCCACACAACTCACACATCCGACAACATCCACAACACACCACCCACACCTTGTCCACCATCCCCATCACCAGCACCACGCCCACCAACCCATTCATCCTTGTCACTCACTATCCACACCACACTACCAACACCATGCCCGCATCACCCACAGCATCTATATCCCACACCACACCCACACCACATTTACACAACCCACACCACCTACAGAGCCTACACCACTCACAACACACCACCCACACCATCCTGACATCCCCCAATCACCTATATATCTTGCCCACCACCCCATCCTTTCTCATCACCCACACCAACAACACCATGTCTGCATCACCCACACTACATGGACACAACTTACACCACACCCATACCATACAAGCATTACATACATTACACTCACACCACTCAAACCACATGCCCACCCTAACCCATACCACCCACACCCCATCACTCATACCTTCACACTACCACACCTTATGTCCCACACCCGCACCACCCCAACACCACACACTATCCAAAACACCCATACTCTCACAACACTGACACCACATTTGCATAGCCCACACCCCCCACACAGCCCACATTACCCACACCAGATCACCCACACCATACCACCCAACCCACAACCCACACACACTATTTAGGGTGGGGACTGGATGTAAAAAAGCACACAAAAGCTTATTCATTATCCTTGAAGTATAAGAATTTAACTTGCCTTGCCCACACCACACACAACCATCCCAGCTACTCCAGTCAACCACATCATGCCCACCACCCCATACATCCACATTACCTACATTACACTCACCATGTCAACATTACCAATACCACCCACACCACATACACACCACACACACACAACACCGGTGCAGGTAGGTGCAAACACCCGCACCCAAACCACCTGCACAACTGACACCACCCACACCACCCCCAGCAACACACTGATTACACCACACCACAACACCTAAACCACCAACTGTAACCACACTACTTACGACACCCAGAACACAACACACCACACCACATCACACACCTACAGCACCAGCATCACCCTCACCACCCAAACCACCCACACCACCCACAGTAGACACCACCCACACTGCCTACACCACATGCATGCCAGCCACACCGGCCATGCCCAAAAGACCACACAACCCACACCATAGATCAACCTAGCCACCTGTATCGGCTACACCACACCCGCAAACACATCAACCACACAACCCACATTGCTTACATCACACCCACAGCCCCACCCACAACATAGCCACATCAACTGCAACATCCACACCTAATCCGCCCAACATCTACATCACCCACACATATCACCCACACCTTTCCCACCATCCCCTTCACCCACACCTTCCCCACATTCCCCATCACCCGCAACATGCCCAAGTGACACACACACACATTACCCACACCACCCACACTATATTATCCATACCTTCACACCACAGCACCACCAACACCACAACTTGCGTCCCACCACCACACACATAGCACATGGCGCAAACATCATCATCCAAGCCACAACTAACACACACAAATATATAAAATGGGATTGGATACCAGGGTGTGCATGTTTGCCAGTGTAAGTGTGTGTTGTGTTGTGGTAACCTGCTACTGCATTCTTTATTGATTTGGTCTGGGTTGACATACTGTCTAGTTAGCATTTATATGGGTAGTTAACTGATGCAGCCTTTTTAGTTATTTAGAAAAGTTCTTCCCTTGTACCAATAAAAGAACAACTAGTATAATAACCTGGAGGGTTAGGGTTAGGGTTAGGGTTAGGGTTAGGGTCTAGGGTTAGGGTTTAGGGTTAGGGTTAGGGTTAGGGGTTAGGGGTTAGGGTTAGGGGTTAGGGGTTAGGGTTAGGGTTAGGTTAGGGTTAGGTTAGGGTTAGGGTTAGGTTAGGGTTAGGGGTAGGGTTAGGGTTAGGGGTTAGGGTTAGGGTTAGGGTTAGGGGTTAGGGGTTAGGGTTTAGGGTTAGGGTTAGGGTTTAGGGTTTAGGGTTTAGGGTTAGGGTTAGGGTTGGGTTTAGGGTTAGGGTTAGGGTTAGGGTTAGGGTTGGGGTTCACAGATCTTTGTCAGAAGATCCACGACACCAAAGAATGGCCAAAAGAATGGACACAGTCTTTTGTACTACTCCTGCCAAAGAAAGGAAACCTTAAGCAATGCCAGAACTACAGAACAATCAGTCTCATAAGCCATCCTAGCAAGATCATGCTGCAGGTAGTCTTCAACAGACTGAAAAACCAAGCAGAAAAACTCCTGGCAGAAGAACAAGCGGGCTTTAGACCAAAACGCAGCACAATGGAACAAATTTTCAACCTGAGAATTCTGATAGAGAAGCATCTCCAACACCAAAAAGACTTGTACCACAATTTTATAGACTTCAAAAAGGCCTTTGACAGGGTATGGCATGACAGCCTCTGGCAAGTACTCAGGCACTTCAACATTGACAACTGCCTAATTGAAGTCATCAAGGCTCTGTACGAGAATGCAAGAAGTGCAGTTTTCATGAACAACCATGTGGGCGAGTTCTTCAAGACCACGGTTGGGGTCTGCCAGGGCTGCCTTCTCTCACCTGTACTCTTCAACCTCTTCCTCAAAAACATCATGACAGAGACACTGCAAAACCACCACACTTCCATCTCCATTGGTGGAAGACCCCTTTCCAACCTCAGATTTAATAATAATAATACATGGAATTTGTATAGCGCTATCTCTTGTAAAAACAAATCAAAGTGCTTTCATTCAACCTACACAACACACAATCAACAACTATTTACAGTTTTACCAAATTCAAATATACATACACACAACACGCACACCTACAAACATTAAGCACTTTGGCAGGTGGATGTTGAAAGCAGGGACAGGTAAGAGATGGAAGCGGAAGGAGAAAAACTTAAGTTTGAAATAAGTGTGTCCTGAGGTTGGATTTAAAAGTGTCATAAGTAGGCTTTTGCCGGAGGGAGAGGGGAAGGTCGTTCCAGATCGATGGACCGCAGATGACATTGACCTCATGAGCAGCAGCGAACAAGAACTGCAAATCCTCACAGACAGTCTAACAGATCGAGCGAGCGCATATGGCATGGAGGTCAGTATAGAGAAATCGAAGATCATGGTCAGCAGCGCGAGTAATGACAGCACGGAAATAAAGATGAATGGAGAAATATTGGAAGAGGTGAGCCAATTCAAATACTTAGGCTCCATCCTAACAGAAGATGGCACATCAAACAATGAAGTGAAAGCTCGCATTGCAACAGCAACATCTGCTCTAGTCAGACTCCAGAGGATCATCAGAAGCAACAACATCAACTTCTGCAACAAATACCACCTCTACAAATCCCTCATGATATCTATCTTCCTATATGGCTGTGAATCATGGACTCTGACAGCAGAGTTAGAGAGGAGAATCCAGGCATTCGAGAACAAGTGCCACAGAAGACTCCTCAAAATATCATACAAACAACACAAGACCAATAACTATGTGAAAGAAGAAATCAAAAAGCGTGTGGGCCCCCAAGACCCTTTGCTCTCCACCATAAAGAGGAGAAAGCTGATGTGGTTTGGTCACACCACAAGACACAACACCCTAGCAAAAACCATCTTACAAGGAACAGTCGAGGGCAAGAGAAGAAGAGGCCACCAAAAGAAATCATGGGTTGACAACATCAAAGACTGGACCGCCCAACCCCTGCAACACCTCCTACTAGCCACACAAGATCGTGAAGCATGGAAAAAGATCTCCGTTGCGTCTTCTCTCATGTCCCCCCTACGTCCTTTGGGACATGGGACTGAGTGAGTGAGAGTGAGTCGGGGTGTGGGCAGCAATAATCTATATGCTGAGCTGAGAACAAATATCCACAATTAACTTTTTTTAAGCATGTTAGAAAAAAATGAAAAAAATACGATTTACCTTTTTTTTTCTTTTTTTTCCTAAATTGATCTGTTGTGGTGTGGTAGTTAGGACCTATGTGATCAGAGCCCTGTTGCAGAGTCGTGTTTCTAAATCAGGACACATCTGTGAACTGTGTGATGCTCTGTTTCGTTGGGTGGTGGTTGAAAATACTTTGCCCACGCGATATAACGTAAAATGTATGTTGCCTCTTAGTAGAGGCCACATCCTAATTGATCAGCTTGCTGTGTAAGTTGTACAGAGTTGTGGCAGAGCAAATAATCGGCACTGTGAGGAAGGTGGAAAAGAACTTTGGCTACTAGCCTCAGCATGAAATAGTCTGGATGGTGGATATGATGGGGCGGTAATTAGATTACCTCTCATGGGATAGCCCTATCTCAGCGTCGTGTGTCTAAATCGGGACACACCTGCAAATTGTGCGACGCTATGTTTCCTTGGGTGTTGGTTGAATCCCAACTTTAACAACCCTTTCTCCTACAGTGGTAAAACACAATCAAAATAATACAGCCTTTACCATCACTGTCCGACTGTGCTGTCGAAATTCAAATACAATAACAATTAGGCTCCATCTATAATCGTCACCAATTAGTATAGCGGGATCTTTGAATTATTTCCTAAATAGGTGACTTCGTATGTCCCATGCTGTGTGCATTGCGTACGCTGTCACTATCTTTTTGTACTCACTATGAGATTGCTGTGTTAAATAGTTTATTATCTCTGAAGCAGAAAAACCACAATATAAAGAACTAAAAGTTGCACTGCTACAGGTAGTAATAAACTAACCCAAAATAAAGTCACACTTTAATCCCCCACAGTACACGCATTTTTATGAAATGAACTAAACTGTTATAAACATTATGTCAGATAAGATTTATTGACATGCAAGCAGGAGGAGAATTGAGGCCGGTAGTAAACTATTTGTACGTCCTCTGTGGCACTTATAGATGGTAGGTTTAACTGAGCTTTTAAAGAGGAGAGGGGTACTCAGGGGAGTTAACTGAAGAAACCTACAAAAGAACTAAATCGATGAAAATTTCTGTCGTGTCTTCCTGTGCATACAGTGCATCAATTACATTGCCTAAATATCCTTTTGATGGTACAAAGAATTATTTTGTATATATTTATCATTTGCATTCCCAAATATCATTATGACAGAAGATATCCCAAGATAGTTATTTTGTTCCACTTCAGAAAACGATTTACTTTAAACTAAAACATCATGCTGATGCACCGGACATTCTGGACTATGATTTTACCTCTGTTCTGGAGAGAAAGAGTGATAATGAGTGGTCTTTATTTTTCAAAGGTTACAGATAAGCATTCACATACTTTTTTTCATCGGGTCCTTGCCCTGATCAAGGACTATCAATACAACAAAAGCCAAAGCAAAGCAAAACAAAACAAAACAAAAAGACCCACCCAAACCCAAAACAAATCAAATAGAAAGAAACAAACGAAAATAGAAAACAAAAGCCAAACAACCAACTCCCAAACAAAAAAGTAATAGCACTCTCCCCCCAAAAAAACCACTGCCACCACCACCAACTTCAGTTCAACCTATGGTTTAAAGGAAGGAAGTAGGTATATATTCAGAAAACACATAATCCTCAACTGGATACATTGATAATTACTTAAACAATAAGAGATAGATATACATTGAACAAACACGTAATCCCCAAGTGACTCGAACATTGTCAGAACAGGCGAACAATACGAATACGAAATCTTGAATGTCTAAAAAACAAGGGTGAGGAATTCATGTGGGTTACAAGCAAGTGTAGCTGAAAATAGTCAACATGTGAAGACAATAGCGTAATTCGACATCACAGACATAGACAACCCTTTCCACACCTTAAAAATTTCCCCCTCTCTCTCTCTCTCTCTCTCTCTCTCTCTCTCTCTCTCTCTCTCTCTCTCTCTCTCTCTCTCTCTCTCTCTCTCTCTCTCTCTCTCTCTCTCTCTTTCTCTCTCTCTCTCGCACGCACGCGCGCACACGCGCACACACACACTCGCGCGTGCACGCACCTACGCTTGCGCACGCATGCACACACAAACATTCACCTGAGCTTGTGTGTGCTTGGGTGTGTGTGTGCTTGTGTGTGGTCGCGTGTGTGTGAGGGGGGTGGAGGCGGGTAAGTGTGGATGGCGTGTATGTGTAGGGGGGGGGGAGGCGGGTGGGTGTGGATGGTGTGGGGGGAGAGTGTGTGTGTGTGTGTGCGTGCATGCATGTATACGTGCGTGTGCGAACGCGTGCGTACAATGCGTAAATAATGGTGATCATGTGTCTTTTCTAGTCAATGGTGTTTAAAAAAACAACAAAAACATTGGTATGTGTGTGTTTGCGTGTGTGCGAGCGCGCGCATAGAGTGTGAGTGTTTGTGACATTTTTATTTGAAGTTATTATATAATGTCTGAACAAATAATATTATGACATGTAGCTATTTCGTGTCTTTGATTATGATTTGTATCAATATACCTGTCAGTATTGTAATTGCTCTTCAGGGATGAATAAAGTGTTTTTTGACTTGACTTGACTGAGCTATCATAACTTTGTACAATAAAAATTAACAATGTAACACATCAAAAAAAATTAAAGAAATTAGAGTTACGCCTCATCAACTCTCTCTCTCTCTCTCTCTCTCTCTCTCATTCTCTCTCTCTCTCTCTCACTCTCTGCTCTCTCTCTCTCTCTCTCTCTCTCGCCTCTCTCCTCTCCGTCTCTCCTCAGTCTCTCTCTCCTCTCTCACACACACACACACACACTACACACACACACACACACACACACACACACACACACACACGCAACGCACGCACGCACAACACACACAGACACACACAGACACAGACACACACACACACACACACACACACACACACACACACACACACACACACACACACAGTCATCGTTTTTTGTAATTGTGAAATCTTTGCTCGCATTTGAATAGAAGTGGGGATAAAGCTGTTTTTTCCTTCGGAAGGTTTTAAGTTTGGGTACTCTATAGAGCCTTGGTGTATCAGATATAAATGTTCATAAATTCAGATACAGAGATTATGATGTTGATGACCTCAGGTTACTATGCCCATTAGTAAGCAAGCACCTGGAGACGAAGTATATTTTTGTGATATGCTGTCCAGCATTAGAGGATGTAAGGCAGAGTTACATCCATGTGAAATATAGTAGACAGCCTAATTCATTTAGACTCTGTTTACTCATGGCGTCAAGTCAGCCTGAGGTTGTGTAAAGCCTTTAGAATAAGAATAAATTTATTTTCGTAAGTCTGTTTTTTTTGCTACTGATTTTGTTGCTATACAATAATTTTGCTGTTGTTGCTGTTGTCTTTTATCCCCACACCAAAATAAGCAGTTTTGCAACCCCATTCATGTATGGGCCTATAGCCTTTTTGTGAATAAATCATTTAAGTTCGAGTTCTCTCTCACATCTCCTGTCTGTCTGTCTGTCTGTCTGTCTGTCTGTCTGTCTGTCTGTCTGTCTGTCTGTCTGTCTGTCTGTCCTGTCTGTCTGTCTCTCTCTCTCTCTCTCCTCGTCCGGTCCTCTTCTGTTCTTTTCTTTTACCCCCAAAAACAAAAAAAAAAAAACCCCCCCAAAAAAAAAAACCCCGCCCCCCAAAAAAAAAAAAAGGGTTTTTTTTTTTGGGGTTTTTTTTTTTGGGGGTTTTGGGGGTGTTTTTTTTTGGGGGGTTTTTTTTTTTTGGGGGGTTTTTTAAATTTAAAACCCAAAATTTTAAAAGGTTTAAGGTTTTTTTTTGGGGTTTAACCCAAAAAAAGGAATTAAAAAAAATTTTTTTAAAAAAATTTTTTTAAAAATTTTTCCTTAAAAAGCCCCAAAAAAAAAAGTTTTTTAAAAAAAAAATTTTTTTTAAACCTTTTTTTTAAAAATTTTTTAAAAAATTTTTTTTTTGGGGGGTTTTTTTGTTTTTTTTTTTTTTTTTTAAACCCCCCCAAAAAAAAAAAAATTTTTAAAAAATTTTTTTTTAAAAATTTTTTTCCCCCCCCTTTTTTTTTCCCCCCTTTTTTTTTTTTTTTTTTTTTTTCCCCTGTCTTCTTCCCTTTTTTTTTCCCCCCCCCTTTCCCCCCCCTTCCCCCTTTCCCCCCCCCCTTTTTCCCCCCCCCCCCCCCCCCCCCCCCCCCCCCCCCCCCCCTTTTCCCCCCCCCCCCCCCCCCCAAAAAAACCCCCCCCCCCCAAAAAAAAAAAAAAAAAACCCAAAAAAACCCCCCCAAAAAACCCCAAAAACCCCCAAAAAAAATTCCCCCCCCCCCCCCCCGGAAAAACACCCCCCCAAAAAAAAACCCAAAAAACCCCAAAAAAACCCCCCCCCCCCCAAAAAAAACCCCCCCCCCCCCCCAAAACCCCCCCCCAAAACCCCCCCCCAAACCCCCCCCCCCCCCCCCAAAAAACCCCCCAAAAAACCCCCCCCCCCCAAAAAAAAACCCCCCCCCCCCCCCCAAAAAAAAAAAAAAAAACCCCCCCCCAAAAAACCCCCCCCCCAAACCCCCCCCCAAACCCCCCCCCCCCCAAAAAACCCCCCCCCCCAAACCCCCCCCCCCAAAAAAAAAAAAAAAAACCCCCCCCCCAAACCCCCCACCAAAAAAACCCCCCCCTTTTCCCCCCCCCCCCCCCCCCCCCCCCCCGTCTTTCCCCCCCTTTTTCCCCCCCCGGGGGGGGGTTTTTTTTTTTGGGGTTTTAAAAAACCCCTTTTTTTTCCCCCCCCGGGTTTTTTTCCCCCAAAGGGGGGGTTTTTCCCCCAAAGGGGGAAAAATTTTTTTTCCCCTTTTTTCCCCTTTCCCGTTTTTTTTCCCCTTTCCCCCCTTTTTCCCCCCCCCCCCCCCCCTTTTTTTCCCCCCCCTTTTCCCCCCCCCCCCCTCCGGGCCCCCCCCCCCCAAAAACCCCCCCATTTGGGGGGGCCTTTTTGCCCTTTTTTTAAAAAAACCCCCCCCCCCCCTTTTTCCCCCCCCAAAAAACCCCCCCGGGCCCCCCCCATTCCCCCCCCCCGGGGAAAAGGGGGGGGGTTAAATCCCGGGGTTTTTTCCCAAAATTTTTTTAAAAAAAAAACCCCCCCCTTCCCGGGCCCCCCCTTTTCCCCCCCCCCCCCGGAATGGCCTTTTTTCCCCCCCCAAACCCTTTAAAAACCCCCCTCCCCCCGGGGTTTAAAAAAAAAAAATTTTTCCTTTCCCCCCCAAAAAGGGGCCCCCCCTTTTCCCCCCCTCCCCTCTCTCTCCCCCCTCTCTTTTCCCCTTTTTCCCCCCCTCTTTTCCCCCCCCTTTTTCCCCCTTTTTTTTCCCCGCCCCCTTTAATTAAAATTTTTTTAAAAAT